>CM061142.1:554365464-554637588 GCA_030789695.1 Scilla litardierei
TTCGCACACATCTTCCTCATCGATATCGAAGTAAACACCCTCAGCAGCTCCACAATGTTCTCGTATGTCTCAAGATGGGGAGATGAATTAGGAGGGAAACATGGCTTAGGCTCCTTAATATCATCAGTCTTGCTCTCGCCTTCATTCGTCTCCACATCATCATCATCATCATCGGGGTAAAAATGCATCATGTTTCCCACATGGCTAACATGCATCCCATCGTTCATCTCCTCCTGCTTATCATAATATGGATGCGTTGTGCCCCCAGTTATCTCCAATGCACCCTATCATCCTATTCTTCATGGTCTTATATGGGTGATGAGTGATTATTTTATAAGTTTTTAGTGGGGATTATTCATGTATTGTATCATACAAATTCCCATTTTATATGTCAGTTCATCATATTCCCATTTTGTTTCACTCTTTGGGTGCTTATGTGCGTTTTAGGTCAAAACCAAGTTAAACAGAGCTAAATGGAGTCAAGGAGTAAGAAGAGAAACAAGGCAAAGCAAGGGAGTCAGAACAAATGAAGATTTGAGGGATTTCAGCCCCCAAACGACCGTGTTGTTGAGTATTGGACTTTTCCATACTTGGTGTTAATGATGAGCAAACATAAATACTTGTGACTAATCCCTTATTTTGCAGTTAATCCATTGCCTATGCTAATTATGAAGATCTAATAGCAATGGATGACTCACAAACTTCATTGAAGGCAAATGACATGAATTAGATGATCGTAGATGATGATTGAAGCTCCGTGCAGACTTCAAGCTCTTACGATGGAAAGAAGAGATTATTCGTCAATGTAATTTTCTTTTATCTCTTCTAGTATGTAGCTTAGAAGTAGAACTTTGATGGAGCACTTGTTGTGATATGATTCCTCGGATTTGGTTTTGGATGATGAGCAAACATAAATAATGTATACTAACTGATTTGTGAGCGCAGTTATGGAGATCTTCGCCAAAAGAATATGAACATCAAAAGCGACGTCTCAAGACTTCTCAATACGCGTGATCGTATGCCTGAAGCTTCGTTGAAGCTCAAGGAGTTTTATTGAAGTCAAGAGGAATGAAGATTGAAGCTTTGAAGACGGCTCGTAAGGTTTATTTTATAATCTTCTAGCTTCATAGATTAGAATGTTAAGCCTTGAGTAGGACTTACTTTATAATCTTCATTTCGCTCATATCTTAGAGCTAGGATTATCATAGAAGCCTTTAGAAACTTTCCCGAAGCCTATCGCTTCTTCCCTCGGCTTCGAGTGCATGTTAGTTGGTTCAAGAAGAGTCACCAACCGACTAGATGACGATCTAGTCGGTCGGCAACTCTACTTGAACCGACTAGTTTGCCTTCTCTAATTCAGCTCTTTCTATGACTACAGTTAGTCGGTCAAAGAAGAGTCACCGACCGACTAGATGACGATCTAGTCGGTCAGTAATCCTTCTTAGACCGACTAGTTGTGTACAGTCATTTTCAGCCTGAGCTACTGTTTCGAGTTAGTCGGTCAAAGAACGTTTACCGACCGACTAGTTGAGAAACTAGTCGGTCAGCATTTGTTCTTAAACCGACTAAGTCATCTTGAAGTCAACCTATTCTATTTCGACGTTAGTCGGTCAAAGATCATTCACCGACCGACTAGTTGTGAAACTAGTCGGTCGGTAAGTCTTCTTAGACCGACTAGTTGTCATTGCCTGTACTTCGACCTTTTGGCTGTTCAACCGTTAGTCGGTCTACGTTGTATCACCGACCGACTAGTTGATGAACTAGTCGGTCAGTGATCCTTCTTTGACCGACTAGTCTGGTTCAGAATAGAGCCATTGGGAACTTTTCCAACACGATTTTCCTTGCCTCTATAAATACAAACTTGATTCGTTTGAGGCAAGGTTAGAGGTCCATTTTCCAAGCTATTTCAGACCTAAGAGAAGAGCTCTCCCAAGCTAATTCTAAGCTCTCTCTCCCTCACAAGAATCTCTCCCCTCACTCTTTGAGCAACTTCCTCAAGAGAGGTTCTCTCCATTGTGAGCTTCTCAAGCCAAGAGCTTGATTCAAGTCATCATACTCCACCCTAGGCTTCCATTGCTGGTCATCTTCTTGAAGCTAGGGTTTGGTGACATCCTCTTCCTCAAAATCCATCATTGCCCTAATTTGGTAAGTATACTCAAGGCATAGGATTTTGTAAGGTAAGGGTTTATTTCATTTCATATTTGAATTGTAAGTTTCACTCTCGGTTGTGAGAGTGTGGTTGTGATCCCGGGTTGTGGGAGTCACAAGTTGCTTTGTGTATGATTTGACTTGTGAAGGTTTTTCACAAGTACTTCATAGTGGAAATCTTGAGTTAGGGTTGCTAACTCAAGTATCCGGAGGGGATCCGGGTGGTTGAGACGTAGGATCACCGGGAACAAGTCGGGGAGACTTGGGTGGATCCGAACCCAGTAACATACTTTGTTTGCGTTGTTTATTTCTTGTTGATAATTGTTTAATTCCGTATTGTCGTTTGTTCATTACACAATAGTTAGGAATAACTCTCTTAATTATTTTAAGTACTATTCACCCCCCTCTAGTACGTGTGCAGTAGCTTAGCAGGGCACTACAATTGGTATCAGAGCCAAGGTTAAAGCTATGACGAACAACGACTACAACGTCTTCAAGGATCGTCAAGAAGCCTCTTCAGTTTTGGAAGGGCAATCTTCATCTAGGCCTCCCTCCTTCAACGGTACCAACTACGGGTACTGGAAATGCCGAATGGAAACGTTTCTTCAGAGTGCTTCACTTTGGAGAGCCACGATGAATGAGTACGTAGAGCCCCCCGAACAAGATTTCGCAAAGTGGACTCCCGCGGAGGTCTCTGCGGAGGTAAGTAATGCCAAGGCAATGAACACCTTGCAATGCGCATTGGAGCCCGAGGACTTCAATAAGATATGCACATGCAAGAGTGCATATCAAATATGGAACTCCCTCCTCATCTTACATGAAGGGACGAGTCGGGTAAGAGATTCTAAACTCGTGGTAGTGAATAAAGATTTCGAATTATTTCATATGCTGCAGGGTGAACAGATGAAAGAGTATTATGCTCGATTCGTCGACATCACAAACGAGTTGGAAGCTCTTGGGAAGACCTACTCCCAAAAGGAGAAAGTCTCGAAGATAATCGATGGACTACCTTCTTGTTGGGAGAAGCGTACCTTCG
This sequence comes from Scilla litardierei, assembly GCA_030789695.1. Taxonomy (NCBI): domain Eukaryota; kingdom Viridiplantae; phylum Streptophyta; class Magnoliopsida; order Asparagales; family Asparagaceae; genus Scilla; species Scilla litardierei. The sequence continues at coordinate 554,368,649 of CM061142.1, forward strand.
CCATCGAGGAAGGTAATGACATGAAAACTTATACGGTTACTCAACTAATGGGTACCTTGATGTCATACGAGGTATGCAAGGATAGCAAGCTCATGATGAAAGAAAATATGAAGTCGTACTTGAAGCAAGACGAGCCTAAGAAAAAGGCGATTGCATACAAGGCCGCTCCATCTACCGATGATGAAGAATCGGAAGAAGAATCAGACGATGAGTTGGACATGGAAGCTTTGGCCGATATGGCAAAGAAGTTCATCCGATTCTTCCGACAAGGTAAGTTGAATCGTAAATCTAAATTTACTTCGACTAATGTTTCTACTCCCGTGTGTTACAAATGCAATAAGCCAGGACATATCAAGCCGGATTGTCCTCTCTACAAACACAAGGGAAAATGGAAGGGATCCAAGCACGACAAGTCAAGAAAGCACAAGAAAGGGCTTGTCGGCACTTTCACCGACTCCGATTCCTCAAGTGGAGAGTCGGACGATGAAAGAGTGGAGAAAGCACACACGTGCTTCATGGGAAAAGAGGATCGTGATGAAGAGACTTCCTCCAATGAAAGCGAGGATGGAAGCGAGGATGAAGGCGAAGAGGTAACCAATGATGAACTTAGAATAGCCAATGAACAACTACGGAATAAGTTTTCTAATATGGCTACTAAGTTTATGAAGACTAAAAATGAATTAGATAGTCTTAAAAACTCGCCTAAGCCTTTCATCGTCAACAACGACACCGTTGTTGATGGGTTGAGAAATGAGATTGAAAATCTCAAGTCTCAACTTGAGCATGTTCATATCGAGGATTCGGATGAACATGTGATAGCGGATTTGACATCTCAAATCTCAACTATGAGTATTGAGAATAAAAATGTCAAGTCACGTGTTTGTGCACTCGCATCGCAAGTGTCCACTTTGGATGCTTCTTTGCATTCTCTCACCGAGAAGCATGAGAGCACATTAGGCCGAATTCATGAATTCAACAAAGGTAAGGGCAAGTTGGATGATATCCTAAATGACTTACCTCCGGCCAATCATCACATTGGTTTGGGGTATAAGATGGGAGAGTCATCCAAATCGTCCGCCACCTTTGTTAGGCCATCTTTCGATGCTTCTACTAGTGGAAGTAAACACGTCATGGGTAGATCGAATACCAATGGTGTTTCCGCTAGGAACACACCCCCATTTGGGAAGAAACCTACTTTGGGTGGACCTCCAAAGAAGGGTCATGCTTTCATGTATACCATGCCACGTAGGAACACAAATCCTACCCCACATGTTAGCACTTATGCCGATTTCTATGCTCCGCATCCATGAGCACGTGCACACCTTGTTAGACACACTCATGCACGTGTTCCTCCACATTCATATGTTCGTCCTCATTCTCATATGAATAATTATCGTCATGCACCATTGCATCGCATGCCATATGCTTACCCACGACATGCATCACATAGAAATCAACAACGTATGCATGTTCCCAATAGGATTAGGACTCCCAAGACATACACTATTTGGGGTCCGAAGAACACAAGCATGCATAATAAAAACTTGTATGTGAAATCGTTTATTAATGATGTTATTTTGAATGATGATTATGTTGGGAAATCAAGTTCCTCTTGGACTTGGTTTCCGAAGGGTTATTTTCCTTTGACCCTTCATTGCTTGGTACCATAAGTTTAATTTCATTTTTTTATGGGTACCAAAGCAATTGTGGTAAGAATGGGTTACATTTATTTTGAATTTAGTTCTTTAAATTTATTGCCTAACCCATAGGATCCAAAGAGATTTTTGGATACCGAAATGATATTCTCTAGGTTAATTTCACCATGAGATACCAACCCTACCAACTCCGTGATTTGCAAGGATTTTCATTCGATTGGAGTTGATGGTGCTTAAGTGATGCACCAAAGTAGGGGGAGCGTAATGTTGTAAGTATATTCATACTTTTGATTCTCATTGGTATCCATTGGTAGAATATATTACGATTGTTATCATTTTGCTTCATTTGGTATGCTAGATTAGTGTATGCCAATGTTATATAAGGTTCAATCTACTTTTGGCATAACATTCTTGCATGCTACATTTGGTATGCACATCGGATTATTTCTGTCTCTGATGTTGATTTCGTCGTTCGACGATTTTATGGATTTAATAGAATTCCTTCTATGGAAACATAGAATTGTTTTCCATGCATTCTATTGATTTTGGAGAGTGTGTTCCAAAACTCAATAAGTGAAATTGTTTTGAGTTTTGATGATCTCGGACTTCGATTTTCGCCTATGGCTTGATGATCTCGTATTTCGATTTTCGCCTATGGCTTGATGATTTCGTTTTTCGATTTTCGCCTATGGCTTGATGATTTCGTATTTCGATTTTCGCCAATGGTTTTATGATTTCGGTTTTCGATTCTCGACTTTGGTCTCACTGACACGCTTTGCTTTTATTCGGTATTTTCCATTTGATATTTTGCTTTGGTGTCATTTTGGACCGTGGTCGTATTCTTCGACTCCCATGCGTTATTTTTAGCCATTGGTTTTGTCGTTGATCTCCTCCCGCTCTTTTTGCTAATGCCAAAGGGGGAGAGATATAATAATGACAATGTGCTAATAATGATTCAAAGGAATTTACCATGAATCTAATTTGATGTATTAGATTCAGGGGGAGTGAAGATATAAAATGGATTTAGATCCTATATGTCAATATGTGGTTCATATTTCATATCTTCCTCGTCTGCATGATGCGAATGAATATTATTGAATATGGAACTAACGTGTCATCAATGCAGGGGGAGTAAGTAAATTTCTATTGAATCATTATTATTGATTATTATTTATGTTGGTTTGTCATCACCAAAAAGGGGGAGAATGTTGTGATATGATTCTCTGGATTTGGTTTTGGATGATGAGCAAACATAAATAATGTATACTAACTGATTTGTGAGCGCAGTTATGGAGATCGTCGCCAAAAGAATACGAACATCAAAAGCGACGTCTCAAGACTTCTCAATACACGTGATCGTATGCCTGAAGCTTCGTTGAAGCTCAAGGAGTTTTATTGAAGTCAAGAGGAATGAAGATTGAAGCTTTGAAGACGGCTCGTAAGGTTTATTTTATAATCTTCTAGCTTCATAGATTAGAATGTTAAGCCTTGAGTAGGACTTACTTTATAATCTTCATTTCGCTCATATCTTAGAGCTAGGATTATCATAGAAGCCTTTAGAAACTTTCCCGAAGCCTATCGCTTCTTCCCTCGGCTTCGAGTGCATGTTAGTTGGTTCAAGAAGAGTCACCAACCGACTAGATGACGATCTAGTCGGTCGGCAACTCTACTTGAACCGACTAGTTTGCCTTCTCTAATTCAGCTCTTTCTATGACTACAGTTAGTCGGTCAAAGAAGAGTCACCGACCGACTAGATGACGATCTAGTCGGTCAGTAATCCTTCTTAGACCGACTAGTTGTGTACAGTCATTTTCAGCCTGAGCTACTGTTTCGAGTTAGTCGGTCAAAGAACGTTTACCGACCGACTAGTTGAGAAACTAGTCGGTCAGCATTTGTTCTTAAACCGACTAAGTCATCTTGAAGTCAACCTATTCTATTTCGACGTTAGTCGGTCAAAGATCATTCACCGACCGACTAGCTGTGAAACTAGTCGGTCGGTAAGTCTTCTTAGACCGACTAGTTGTCATTGCCTGTACTTCGACCTTTTGGCTGTTCAACCGTTAGTCGGTCTACGTTGTATCACCGACCGACTAGTTGATGAACTAGTCGGTCAGTGATCCTTCTTTGACCGACTAGTCTGGTTCAGAATAGAGCCGTTGGGAACTTTTCTAACACGATTTTCCTTGCCTCTATAAATACAAACTTGATTCGTTTGAGGCAAGGTTAGAGGTCCATTTTCCAAGCTATTTCAGACCTAAGAGAAGAGCTCTCCCAAGCTAATTCTAAGCTCTCTCTCCCTCACAAGAATCTCTCCCCTCACTCTTTGAGCAACTTCCTCAAGAGAGATTCTCTCCATTGTGAGCTTCTCAAGCCAAGAGCTTGATTCAAGTCATCATACTCCACCCTAGGCTTCCATTGCTGGTCATCTTCTTGAAGCTAGGGTTTGGTGACATCCTCTTCCTCAAAATCCATCATTGCCCTAATTTGGTAAGTATACTCAAGGCATAGGATTTTGTAAGGTAAGGGTTTATTTCATTTCATATTTGAATTGTAAGTTTCACTCTCGGTTGTGAGAGTGTGGTTGTGATCCCGGGTTGTGGGAGTCACAAGTTGCTTTGTGTATGATTTGACTTGTGAAGGTTTTTCACAAGTACTTCATAGTGGAAATCTTGAGTTAGGGTTGCTAACTCAAATATCCGGAGGGGATCCGGGTGGTTGGGACGTAGGATCACCGGGAACAAGTCGGGGAGACTTGGGTGGATCCGAACCCAGTAACATACTTTGTTTGCGTTGTTTATTTCTTGTTGATAATTGTTTAATTACGCATTGTCGTTTGTTCATTGCACAATAGTTAGGAATAACTCTCTTAATTATTTTAAGTACTATTCACCCCCCTCTAGTACGTGTGCAGTAGCTTAGCAGGGCACTACAACACTCACACACATCTACATTCTGTCATAGGACTTCATTAGATCAATTGTTCTTTGATCCCAATTCATTTCTTTATTGATTGTGCTAGGATTGTTTATAACAGTCGACTGCTGAACAGTTTACAGTCGCCTGTCTAAAAAACAGTCGACTGTGTATTGTTCGACAGTCGCCTGTTATGCATAGACTTTTACAATATAGGTTTGGGCCTTCTATAATTATTTCACACATGCTACTGATGAACGATTCACAGGCGCCTGTCCAAGTGATAGTCGACTGTGTTTTGTAAATCAGTCGCCTGTCTATCCTTTATCCAAACTCTGTTTGATCTGACTCTGACGGCTAGTCGACTAATGCTGTATATACAGTCGACTGTCTCTTGGATCAGTCGATTGTCTATGCTGCAACAGTCGTCTGTCTGTGAGTCATTTCTTTGACTCAGCTCCTGGAAATTTCTCAGGCTTTGACAGCCGTCTGTTTAAGGATTTACAGTTGCCTGTTCTGATTAATAGTTGACTGTGTTCCTTGCATCAGTCGTCTGTCCTGTTACTTGTGAGATTTCCAATATTAGTCTAACTTACCTATCTCTCGGCCAGTCACCTGTAGAAGAAATTACAGTCGCCTGTTGGTTTAACAGTCGACTGTCTTTGCTTCATCAGTCGACTGTCCACGTGGTAAGTTACCGTTATAAATTTTTACCTACCCTTGCTGACTGTGCAACAGTCGACTGTGGTTTGTTCAACAGTCGACTGTCGCGAGTTCAGATTCTATCCGTTGAGATTTTTCTCACGGATTCCAATTGAGTTTTTGCCTAAACTGATTTGTGGATTTGAGAAAACTATAAATAGAGCTTTTACTGTTCGATTGGAAGGTTACTCATTCATTGTAAAATCTCTCAAGCTTTCATTTTCAAAGATCATAGCTCTCAGATCCAAAGCCCTAAGTATTTCCAAATCTTGATCTCTTGCTCTCCAACCTAGAACCAAAGAATTATCATCTAGGTAATTGGTGCAGTCAAGAGAAAGGACTTCTCCTCTCTTCCAAGAGAGTTTTTCAACGCACATCACACTCCTCCTTCAAGTTCTACTTCAAGGCATAGGTGATTGGAAGTGTTGTTTTCATTATTTCATAACTTTTGTTATTTGAGTTTTGCTCTCGGTTGTGAGAGTGGTTTTTTGCTTGCTCCCTGGTTGTGGGAGTCAAGGACATCGATTGTGTTCGATTGCACTTGTAGGGTTGCTACAAGTGGGTTTTAAGGAAACCTCAAGTTAGGGTTCTAACTTGAGTATCCGGTGGTATCCGGGTGGTAGGGACGTAGGATTACCGGGAACAAGTCGGGAGTTGACTTGGGTAATCTGAACCCTTGAAATATCTCTTCGTTTGCGTGTGTTTCATTTTGGGTTGTTTTTCTATTCCGCACTATTTGTTGGATTGCATTTTATTTGGCATAAATTCCTTTTAAATTTGCATAAACACTATTCAACCCCCCATCTAGTGTTTTCCCCATAGACAGGGTCCTTACAATTGGTATCAGAACGCAAGGTTATATCTATGGCATCCAACAACAACAACGTGCCTCCTCCGCCTTCGTACAACAATCACGATCGTGGTGGAGCATCCACACTTTTCGAAAGACAATCTACGGTACGTCCTCCACGTTTCAATGGTACTAATTTTGGCTATTGAAAGTGTAGGATGGAGACGTTCCTTAGGAGTGCTTCACTTTGGAGAACTCTCCACAAGGAGTACGTCGAGCCCACCGAAGAGGACTTCGACAAATGGACATCTTCCGAGAAGTCCGCCGAAGTCAATAACGCTAAAGCAATGGACGCTCTTCATTGTGCGTTGGACCCGAATGAGTTCAACAAGATATGCACATGTAAGAGTGCTTATCAAATTTGGAACCATCTCATCGTTACACATGATGGAACAAATAAGATAAAACTTTCAAAGTTATATGTTGTCGTGCAAAACTTTGATTTGTTTCATATGCAGGAGAATGAAAGCATTGCATTGATGTACGGACGCTTTACCGACATCACAAATGAATTGGAAGCCCTTGGCCAAAAATATTCCGAACCTGACAAGGTAATGAAGATCATTATGGGAATGACCTCCAAATGGGAAAGAAAAGCAATCGCCATCGAGGAGGTCAATGACTTGAAGAACTACACCGTGGTGAATCTTATCGGGACTCTCATGTCTTATGAGGTAAGACGAGAGAACCGATTAAAGATTAGAGCAATGATGAATCCTTCGGAGGCCAAGAAGAAAGCTTTGGCATTCAACACCCATTCATCATCCTCCGATAGTGATGAATCCGAGAATGAGATGGATTTAGGTGAAATGGCCCAAATGGCGAAGAAGTTCCAACGCTTCTTCCACAAAGGTAAGTTTTCCTCAAATATACGTTTTGAGTCTACTAATGCTACTTCCTCTCTTTGCTATAAATCTAATAAGCCAGGGCACATCAAGAGGGATTGCCCAATGCTAAAGAACAAAGAGAAGTGGAAGGCTCCGAAGTACCACAAGTCCGACAAGAACAAGAAAGACAAGAAGAAAGGACTTGTAGGCACATTCGACGACTCAAGTGAAGAATCGTCAAGCGATTCTGATGATGAGAAGGGTGAGAGCGCCCACATGTGTTTCATGGCCCGAGAGGATCCATTCTCCGATGAGAGTGATTCCGACACGAATGAAACCAAGGTAATAATGGATGAACTTCGTATTGCTAACGAAGAATTATTTGCTAAGTACCAATATTTAATGCTTAGATACTCTAGCTTAAAGAAATCAAATGTTAGCAAGTCATCCATTCCATGCATTATCAACAATGACACCATTGTTGATACTTTAACTCTTGAGAAAGCAAACTTAGCTTCTCAAAATGTCACCTTGAGAGATGAGGTGAAAAACCTCAAATCTCAATGAGATCAAACATATCCAACGGATAATAGTGATCTAGTCACACGTCACACACAATTGGGTTTAGAGAATGATTCTCTTAAAACCCAAGTGCACGAGCTCAAAGCACGGGTGTCCACCTTGGATACCAACATTTCTTCTCTAAAGGAGAAATATGAGCTCATGTCCTTCCGTATTGTGAGATTCAATAAAGGAAAATGACAATTGGATGATTTGTTAGAAAACCAATTTCCGGCCACACATCGTGTTGGTCTGGGGTTTGTGAAAGCCAATGCATCTAATGATCGCACCTCCTATAGTGGTGTCACTATAGATTTTGTGAGGCCTTCCTCCGGTGCTTCCACAAGTGGTGTGAAAGACACTATAGGTAGCAAAACTACCAATAAATTCACCACTTCACCTTCTCTTCCTTTTGGCAAGAAACCCACTAAGGGTGGAAACCAAAAGTAAGGCCATGCTTACATGTACTCTAACACTCATCCACGTAGGAAACCTCCTACTTCACAAGTGGATAATTATGACACATTTTATGCTCCGTACCCACAGACACGTACACAACCATACATGAGAAATACTCATGTACGTGCTCCTATACACTCGTATGCTCATACGCATCATTCTTACATGTATGCACCTCCTTTGCATGTCATGCATAATCCATATGGTTCATACAACATGCATGTTCACAAGCATACATATCATCCTAGAATGTACAATGCATATCCTCCACCACATCTCTATGCTAGAAATCGTATTCCTAAGAAGCATGCACCACATAGAAATCCAACACATATGCATGCAACTAGGAAAAGGACTCCCAAGATTTACACTATTTGGGGTCCTAAGAATATTAGCCTAAATGATAGGAATGCTTATGTTGATTTCTATTTTCATGATGTGATTAGAAATAGTAATTATGTTGGGAAGCGGAAGTCCACTTGGACTTGGCTTCCAAAGGGCTAATCCCATTGGACCCACCAAACATTGGGTACCATAAGCTTATGGTATATCATATAGGTACCCAAGAGAAAGAAGAAGAGCAACAAAGGTCTTATTAGCTCTAAATGGAAAGGATGGATTCTTGATAGTGGTTGCTCCAAACATATGACGGGAGATCCCTCATTGCTCTCCGAAGTGATTAGCATCAAGGATGGTGCAATGGTCACTTTTGGAGGTAATCAAAAGGGAACCATCATTGGAGTAGGTATTGTCGGTAATCCTTCAAAATCCTTAATTACTAATGTATTTCGAGTTAATGGTTTATGTCACAATCTCATTTCCATTAGTCAACTTTGTGACAAAGGTTACAAGGTTGACTTTGGAGAAGGATTGTGTACAATTGTTGATTGTTACTCTAATGTTTTATTTTCCAGAATTAGGCGTAAAAATATTTATTATTTGAGCTTACCTAAAACCGTAGAACATTGCTTAGTTTCTAACACAAGTGAACAACTATTATGGCATCGCCGTTTTGGTCATGTTCACTTCAAGCACTTATATAAGTTAGCTAAGCATGATCTGGTCAAAGGTATTCCTAAGATTGCTTTTAATAAGAAAAACTTTTGTGATTCGAGTCAAAGAGGTAAACTTAGTAAATCTTCATTTAAGATTAAAGAAGGGATTACTTCTAAGAGGCCCCTAGAACTTCTTCATCTAGATTTATTTGGGCAAACTAGAACCGCTTCTTTAGGTAATGCTCATTATGGATTAGTTGTCGTTGACGACTTTTCGAGATTTACTTGGGTTTCATTCTTAACTAATAAGAATGAATCTTATGAAGAGTTTACCAAATTTGTAAAGAAGATTCAGAATCTTTTAGGATCCACCATTATCACTATTCGTAGTGATCATGGAGGAGAATTTGAGAATCAGTCTTTTACTAAGTTTTGTGATGACACCGGAATAACTCATAAATTTTCCTTTCCTCGCGCACCACCACAAAATGGTGTTGTAGAGAGAAAGAATAGGACTCTTATTGAGTGTGCTCGCACTATGCTCCATGATAGTCATTTAGGACTACAATTTTGGGCAGAGGCGGTGCACACGGCATGTTATGTGCTCAATAGGATCATAGTGATACCCCGAACGAACAAAACTTGTTTTGAGTTATTTTATAACAAAAAGCCTCAAGTAAAGTATTTTCGTGTTTTTGGTTCAAAATGTTTTATAAAGAACACATTTGGTAATTTGGACAAATTTGAGCCAAGATCCGATGAAGGAATTTTTGTTGGATATTCCACACGTAGCAAAGCCTACTGGATAAACAACAAAACTTCTTCAACGATTGAGGAATCTCTTCACGTATCTTTTTATGAAGATTTTGATTTTCCTCATGTTGATGATGATAGTGTAGATACTCTTTGTGATTCTCTTAATAATGTTAAGATTAATGATTCTATTGTTGAGACTAACACTTCTAACGAAATTGTTGAAGTTGTTCCTAGTGATACAGGTATACCCAAAGCTTACCCGACCGTTCGCATTCATCCCCAAAACCAAATAATCGGAGATATTGGTGTGTGTGTTCGAACGAGATCGAGAATTGAAGAATTCTCTCATTGCGCATTTTTCTCTACCATTGAGCCAAAGAACATCCAAGAAGCTTGTGAGGATAGCTCTTGGATAGTGGCAATGGAAGAAGAACTAATGCAATTCGAGAGAAACGAAGTTTGGGAACTCGTACCTCTTCCAAGTGGTCACCAAGTTATTGGGACCAAATGGATCTTCAAGAACAAGACGGATGAAAATGAGGTAATCACACGGAACAAAGCAAGGTTAGTAGCTCAAGGCTACCAGCAAGAGGAAGGTATTGCTTTCGAAGAATCTTTTGCCCCCGTAGCTAGATTAGAAGCTATTAGGTTGCTTTTATCTTTTGCATCCCATAAGAATTTTAAACTATTTCAAATGGATGTTAAAAGTGCATTTTTAAAATGGTTTGTCAATGAAGAAGTTTATGTTTCTCAACATCCCGGTTTTATTCATGAAAAATTTCCAAACCATATTTTCAAACTGAAGAAAGCGTTGTATAGGTTGAGACAAGCTCCTAGAGCTTGGTATAATCGACTTATGACCTTTCTTTTGGATTTAGGTTTTAAAATGGGAGAAGCTGATTCTACACTCTTCATTAAAGATTATAAAGATGACATTCTTTTGATTCAAGTCTATGTAGACGATATTATTTTCGGTTCTACTAACTTTAATATTTGTCAAGAATTTTCCAAGTCTATGAAGGATGAGTTTGAGATGAGCCACATGGGAGAGCTCACCTACTTCCTTGGATTGCAAATTTGACAAATGGAGAATGACACATTCATATATCAGACAAAGTACACAGGGGAGCTTATTAAGCGATTCGGGATGGAATCGTCTTTGAGCAAAAGGACTCCCATGAGTACTACTACTCATCTACACAAGGATGAAAGCGGAAAAGATGTAGACGTTCGTCTATAACGAGGTATGATCAGTAGCTTACTTTACTTAACCGCTAGTAGGCCCGATATCATGTTTTCTGTTCGCTTGTGTGCTAGATATCAAGCTAGACCTAAGGAGTCACACTTGATTGCAGTCAAACGAATATTTCATTATCTCAATCAATCTCTAGATTATGGGTTACTTTACCCTATGTAACGACCACTTTTCGTTGCACTCTGTTCGTGCACGTGCTTTTGGCCGTGCACGTGTTTGTTTTAGACTTTGGTTGTTTGTGAACACTTTAGTGTGATATGCCATTGTGAACGTCTCTGAGAGCATTAAATAGTGACACTAATTTGGAACGACATTTCTCGAGTCGTTCTACCACAATTTAACCTTATTCGATAAGACGTGCGATTCTCACTTTTGACGGGAGACGTTTCTATTTTTAGTTTCGCCGTCCGATGTCAAAATCGAGACCCGTCTTCTTAGTTAGCTCACCTTCGTCAGCACGATCATCCCAATATTTATTTTATAATTTTTGGAGTTTATTTGACCACTTTTATAATTTTAACAAGGTTTAAAATATTTTTAATAGTTATGTTTTAAATTAATTTCGGCCAAATAAAATTTATTTGAGTTTTAAACGTTTTAAATAATTTTTGAGCCGAATTCCAGCTCATTTGGGCCGTACCCTAGCCTTGGATGAGTTGGAGATGGAGAGATTTGAATTTTAAATATTTTTAAACTCCTAATCCCATTAGGATTAGCCCTAGACCTAGTCAACCCATCTACACTATATAAACAACCTCTAGGAATACCTATTTTCGCAAGAAAATAACCCTAGCAGCTTCCAAAACCCAAATTTGACGTTGCGACGAATCGTCGCAAAGTTGTGACGAACTCCCCCGCACCGACCGAAGAAACAAGGCCAAAAACCCCGCACCGACCGCTGCAGCCGCCCGCACCAAGCCTCGCACCGACCCGCTGCTGTCGCCCGCTCTGTTCACCCGCTCTGACCGAGAGGATCTCTCGGTCAGACTGAGAGCACAGCCTGCATCCCCGCTCCGCACCGACCCCGCACCAAGCCGCTCTGTCGCCCCGCCTCCACCCGTGTCTGACCGAGCGGATCGCCCGCACCGACCGAAGCCGCAACGTTGCAACGTTTCAACGTTGCAAGCCTCGCATCCGCAGCGCCCGACCGGTGCTGTCCCCCGCACCAAGCCTCTGCCCGCACCGCTGCAGCCCGCTGCGCTGCAATCCCCGCACCGAGCGTGCTCGACCGAGAGAACTCCCCGCACCGAGGCTGTCTGACCGAGAGACAAACGTCGCAACCCCACACCCGTCGCACCACTTGCCACCGTGGGCCCCCCAAGTTCTCCATAGGTGTTGTGGGTCCCCTATTGGTCCCTAGGACTACTGTGGGCCCCACCTAGGTGCTTTCTCTTCGAGGATTCGCCGCGTATGACGTTGCGACACGTCGTAGGCCGTCGTCGCATGTGCTAGCTTTGGAATCTGGAATCGTTGCTCCGGTTGATTGCTCTGAACTTTCCAGCAAGGAATCTAATTGGAATCTGGACTTGGAGCGCGATCTTTTATTCCAACCCCTGGCGTCGCTACCCGACGCCAGTGTAGCTTTCGCGTCGTGTTAAGGTAACGCTTTGCAACCCTAGGACCCCCAACCCAATGCATGCTAATCAAGACTAAAATCAACATTTTTAAAGTATTTTAAATGTTTTAGAACTCACTAATCAAGATTAATAAAACGGTTGTAGGCCGGTGGACTTGTGCACAAAGATTATTGTGACTTTGGACTCGTTGGACGGTGTGCTTAGGCGTTGTACTTGCAGGCAAGTGAAACTTGCCAACCCTTGTGTAGGGCCATGTTTTTAGGCTACTTCATTGTTTTTAGCGTAAAAGAGACTAGTCAGTGAAATGATAGCTGGCTAGACGCCTACTTGATCTAGTTTGACAACGAAACTAGATCCGTCACCTAAATTGATCTAGCATGACAACGAAGCTAGATCCAACTCCTTAACCTGTTGATCATGCATACTAAACTGTCATGTTTACTTCCCTTACCTGTACGCTCTACTACTTGCCATGTCATGTCATCCATGCATTGAATGTCGCATTCGTAGCACACGCTACAATACTTGTACTTGTACTTCCTTGTCTGGCTTGGTGCACCCCCTATGCCAACAAGATAAAACACTTCCTGGCTCGTGTTCCAGAAGCGAGCATTCCATGTTCGGGGGTAAGGCACTGGCTCGATACACGTGGAGGGGTAGGGATAAACGATTACTTGAGCTTAGGAGTTGGCCCGCGCAGCCACTCTAGCCAAAAGGCGGAATCTCTGTGCACGAGGTGCTTACTTTACTTGTCTTGTACTAGTGAGTGTTACTTGTAAAACTTGACATCCATGCCATGCACGTACCTTACTTTACTTTACTTGTTGCATTCATACTTTAACTGCCATGTCATTGCATTCATGCTAGAACTGCTAGGTTGCTTACCTTCACTTTCAGTTTCCTTGCACAAGTCTCTTGTAGACTTGCTGACATGTGCCCCTTGCTCTTTTGGGTGTCACATGTTAGACCCTGAGTCAGAGACAGTAGTTGAGGACGAGGTGGTTGCTGACGCTGAGCCTGAGCCCACGTTCGTCGAGGAGTTCGTGGACACCGGAGACCAGTCTTAGAGGCTGTTTGAGTTGCTTTTGCTTTAGGTTGTTGTTAGTTGTCGGTGCTTGCACCATTACTTGCCTTGTTTTGTACTTTTGTTGGCCATGCTGGGGCCTCTTTTAGACTCTTTTCTTTTAGCCTGGTGGCTTTTCTGTGATGTTGGAAATTTATTAATATGGATATTCTGAGATATCTCTTTTGCCTCTTTTCGTTATTATTATCTTTGTTTCGTTTCGCGTTGCAAGGACCTGCAGTTGAATGTGATTGACGCTTATCAGACTTGCAGCTTTGTAGCTTCAAGTCCGAGCGGACCTTCTCACGCTTCGTCTCCATGTTTTTGGGAAGCGGGGCGTGACAGGTTTTGTTGGTGGCCCATGCAGGTCCCTTCTTGCAATTGCGAGCTAACGGAACAACGATAATAACAGAATGTCCATTAAATAAATTACAACATCTAAGTCATTAAGCTATTGAGTCTAAACTTTTGTTCGTTTTTTATGTCGTTAGATGGCGAGAAGACGACAGACCCGCGTTGGTGGTGGACCTACTCTGAAGACTTGCTATTTCTGTGGCAAGACCGGGCACGTCAAGGAGGAGTGCAGAAGATTTCTAGGCAGGTGCTTGATTTATGGTACTGCTACTCATTCAGCGAAGGATTGTCGGCATGCAAATCAACTGCGGAAGGCATCGGATGGAATTCCACGGCAGGAAGCACCAGTAACTGGGCCAAGTCGGAAGGTGTGCTATCATTGTAGCAAGATTGGTCATGAGAAGGAACAATGCAGGAGGAAGCTGGGCCAGTGCCTGATTTGTGGAGATCCTACTCATGCTTTGAAGGAGTGCCCGAAGTCTAAGCAGCCTTAGAAGGAACCAATCACAGCACAGCCATTACAGCAGAGAGCACCTGTATCTACAAGTCGTGGAGCACCCCTCGCTCCACAGAGGCAGGCTTTTCAGCAGGCCATGCAGCCGAGGGGGCAGGCTTATCTGATGACGGCAGTGGAGAGCGAGACTGTGGATGAGGTTATCGCAGGTAACTCTCAACCTAGTTGTTCCTTTCCTTAGTTAGTCCTGGCTTGTTAAATCATGTTTGGTTGCATGCATACGATTGTTCGCAAAAATAGGGTTTGATTGTTAGACTGTTGGTTAGATTCCTTGCTAGGAATTGATTTAATCGTCTTAGGAATTACCTTAGTGGGGCTGGTCTAACCCTAACCATATTAGACTTCTAGAATTCCTTTAGTCGTTCGCTTGGGTTCATCGATTCCGGACCAAGCTGAGCACATTTCATTACCGTCTAGCTCCCTTAGAAAGACTTAGCACTAAGTTTCTTAAAACTTTAGTTGGTCGACCGTATGAGTTTCCCCGTAGGTATCCTGGGCCATATCCTAGGCGTATGTATGTTTTGATCATCCGACCATTTTCCTTGCCTCGATTCACGAGATCGCCTCATGACGATCGTCGTCAATTCTCAAATCTCTCCATTACAAATCTTGAATTTTCCGAAAGTATTTTTCGACTCCCCTTTCACTAAGTTCAAATTTGTTCAAAATTTTTAATATATATATCTTATATTTCATACTCCTTCGTTGACTTGAATTCTTAAAACTTTTGTCGAATTTTTGAATACTAGCTTATGCTATTTTCCCAGCCGACACTTTTGTACCTATGAAAATACATTTTCCTTTCATATATTAATTTTATTCTGAACCGTACTTTTATTTTGCCCCAATTGATTTATAACTTTCCTTTCTGATTTATGCCATTCGAATGGCACATCATGTTTACTTCTAAACATACTTTCCAAACCACATGGAATTTCGGCTTTCAGCAAGTCGATTTTATGCCCATCGTTTTCCCTATTTTAGACTTTTATAAAAATTACTATTTCATAACCTTTTCCTGATCTAGACTTTCCATAACTTGGTTTTAAGGCTTATTACCAATTTTGATAATTCTACTACTAAGTTATTATTATCCTTCCGTTCACCATAACATACCGTTAGAATAATTTCTAAACTAAATAGAATTTCAATTATTTTTATATAACTGTATCAGGTTCGTTGTGCTCATGTGCTAAGGACCTTGTGTAAATCAGTTTCTTTTTGCAAATCCTGGTCCCTTTAAAAAAAGTAGTTTCGATATTGATTATTTTAAAGTTTTCCCTAGCCTAAAGGTTTTGAAAGCATTTAACATGAGCTTAAATTCTTCAGTTACTTAATTTCATTCTTTGGCTTTCAAAACTTTTGCCAACATTATATTAAATTACTGACGTATAATACTTTCTAAACTACGTCTTCAATGTTCGTGTAAATGATTCACTTCCTTTTATAATGACTTTATATAAACCAATAGGCCATTTTCTCTTATATGTATATTTGACTCAAACTTGTTTTGAACAACTCGTTTTATCGATCTCCAAATATTTTTATACAGACGGGGATTCCAACTCTTGAAGTACGACAGTTTTCAATTTTTACGTATTGATATTTCATTTCTTCATCCTATATAAGTATCACTTCATCTCTCTTTCCTCTACCTAAGCATTCACGATTGATTCGCTGTTCCACCTAAACAAGCTGTCTCCTTTTAGTCGTCCTATCTGAATCCGTGCTTATCGATCCTCCCCTCGTCACGCTATCGACCTCCCTCTACTGCTTAGGCTTTAGTGCTCGTCAATAACTGTGTCAACCCTAAGTTGTTAGTGGGCCCTTGGACCCTGTGATGTTGTCGTAGTGCATGTACCTAAGTTGTGTATGTGGGCTTGAATGAGTATACTCCCCCATGGTCTATTAATGTTTGCCTACTGTGTGATATATACATACTCCGAGTTATTCGTGATGTTATGAAGTTGTTTGTGTATTAGTATTTATAGATATGTGTTGTGCTTAGACGTAAGTAGTTATGTTTTGTTGCATGAGTATATAGGTGATATACATATGGTAGTAGGCTATGGTGTGAATATATGTTACATGTGCGTGACTATACGATGAATGCGTATATATTAGGGAGTGTATTATAATTATACGTGTGTTGAAGTCTGTATTATTATTATGGTATATAGAGTGATTGAACTATGTGAGTATTACCTGACTAAATATTAAGTGTGATTGACTTATGGTGTGTATATGGTTGTATTGGTTGACATATATATATTGGAGTGGTATTGGTATAGGTATAAGTGCCGTGTTACGTACATAGAATATTCTGATATGTGTATTGAGTCTTACTCAAGCCTGAGTGGGTATACTCTAAGTATATTGTCGTGTATGTCTGTAGTTTGAATATAGCGATGTTTGATGTATGTATAGTTATAGGAGTGTTTGTGCCTGGTCGTGCTACGCACATGATTGTGGGTCGCTACACCAGTATAGTTATAGGTGTTGGTCTTGTGGTATAGTTAATTACTAAGGACTGGCTTGTGTAAACATATGGGTGCTAGCTAAGCTAGGTACGTAGATGTGCTAAGTATATAGTGGTGTGATTGATATATATATGAATGAAATGTTAGCGTGTATGGGTGTGCACCATGCACGGGTAAGTATGTGCTTAGCTATAGTTATTGGTGACTATGGTATATGTGGCATGCCGTAAATACAGTTATAGGACCGTACATAATTGGATGCATTTGAATGACGATATATGTATTGTAAAAATATAGTAGTGGTGGATGTGTACTAGGAAATATTAGGGAGTCGTATACCCATGTTTTTTTTACGTATAGGTAGTTACCTATAAGTAGAACAATGATTGTATTTGCTAGTGTGAGACCATACTTATATGAGTGTCTGAAATATTGTTTCGTGTTAGGTAAGTAGTAGTTATATAAGGGATGCATGTTTATATATATATGATTGAAATACATGTATGAAATTGACTGACTATAATAGGTATAAGTGTATAACGTACGTAAATATATATATATACATGCTGGTAGTGTTAATGTTTGACTACCTAGTGTTGGAACTTGGTATTTCCATCCTCTCTTTCATAAGGTTTTGATGTGACAAATCAATATATTTCATGTTACTAACTTTATCTATGCAGATGTGCAGCTTCAACGCAAATTCATTCACATCACGCATTTGATCAAAGTACAAGGATTCTCTGCAAAAACAACATTGCTACTCAAATTACGTGTGAAACACGTATCTACGGAATGATGTAATTTTTACTTTTTAGATAGCTTCAGGGCCTTGGTTATATCTTATCATATATCCCTAAGCTCAAATCTACATCATCTCCTAACTCATTTCGATCCTAAGTCAAAATTCGTACTTTTAAGTATTAGCCTACTAGGATTTTTCCTAGCCTACCAAAACAGTTATATTTTGACTTGATACTTTCAGAAAAGAATCTATCCGTTATCTATTCCACGTCACCAAAATTTTGTGACCGTTTGTTACCGTTTCAAAATTGGCAGGCTACGAATTTTCGTAGCATGCCAAAATGCTTTTGGGACTGAAATTTTCCAGAACAGTTTCTGACCGTTCTCCAACGTTCCTCTCAGTTTCTGAACGTTGTGCAACGTCTCTTTTAGAGCCGTTCACAACCGTTTCTAAAACCTATAAAAGGAGGGGTACCCCCTCTCATTTTCCACACACTTTCCTCTTCTTAATTCTGATTTTGTTGAAAGCAAGTCTTTTATTTTCTTAAGTAATTCTGCCATTAGTTGTTCTTTTCTTATTTGTAAGAAGAAATCATTAGATTTCTCTCTTCATTTAAGAACGGAAGAACTTGGATTTTCAACATCACTTTTGGAAAGTTGTTTGTGTTCATAATTGCAAGAAGATATCAATAGATCTCTCTCTTCTTTTATGAACCAGAGAACTTCAAGTGTTGCGCTTCATTACATATCTTTTACATCTTGAAGTTCATCTTCTAAACACCATCCTTGAATTCATTCTCTGAAATTTATAACAAGGCTATATGTGTTTTTCTATTTCTTATTTAACAGGTTGGAATCTCTGTTTAGAGATTGTACAAAGTTTGGGACACGGGGAGTGTCGCCATTTTTGTAAGTTCGTGCTTGCGGGGCAAGTGATTATAGTGGATTGAAAATCTCTACGGGGTAGAGGACTGGAGTAGGATCACAAGGATCCGAACCAGGATAAATCTCTGTGTTTGCGATTGATTTAATTTTCAGCACTTGTCATTTTATTTCTGTGCCATCTTTGCAAATATTACTAACATCTTATTTGCGACAATTTTTTAATATACACTATTCACCCCCCCTCTAGTGTATTGATCCTTACAGGCTAAAATTACACCTAGTGCATATATAAGCACTTGTAAGGACTATATCTGGTTTGAAGTATAATGTGACACGATTGGGGTAGTTACTAGAATGACTAGATATGTTAGAAAGTCCGAGGACGGACTTTATTCTAAGGTAGGGAGGATGTAACGACCACTTTTCGTTGCACTCTGTTCGTGCACGTGCTTTTGGTCGTGCACGTGTTTGTTTTAGACTTTGGTTGTTTGTGAACACTTTAGTGTGATATGCCGTTGTGAACGTCTCTGAGAGCATTAAATAGTGGCACTAATTTGGAACGACATTTCTCGAGTCGTTCTACCACAATTTAATCTTATTCGATGAGACGTGCGATTCTCACTTTTGACGGGAGACGTTTCTATTTTTAGTTTCGTCGTCCGACGTCAAAATCGAGATCCGTCTTCTTAGTTAGCTCACCTTCATCACCACGATCACCCTGATATTTATTTTATAATTTTTGGAGTTTATTTGACCACTCTTATATTTTTAACAAGGTTTAAAATATTTTTAATAGTTACGTTTTAAATTAATTTCGGCCAAATAAAATTTATTTGAGTTTTAAACGTTTTAAATAATTTTTGACCTGAATTCCAGCTCATTTGGGCCGCACCCTAGCCTTGGGTGAGTTGGAGATGGAGAGATTTGAATTTTAAATATTTTTAAACTCCTAATCCCATTAGGATTAGCCATAGACCTAGTCAACCCATCTACACTATATAAACAACATCTAGGAAGACCTATTTTCACAAGAAAATAATCCTAGCCGCTTCCAAAACCCAAATTTGACGTTGCGACGAATCGTCGCAACGTTGCGACGAACTCCCCCGCACCGACCGAGAAACAAGGCCAAAAACCCCGCACCGACCGCTGCAGCCGCCCGCACCAAGCCTCGCACCGACCCGCTGTTGTCGCCCGCTCTGTTCGCCCGCTTCGACCGAGAGGAGCTTTCGGTCAGACCGAGAGCACAGCCCGCATTCCCGCTCCGCACCGACCCCGCACCAAGCCGCTCTGTTGCCCCGCCTTCGCCCGTGTTTGACCGAGCGGATCGCCCGCACCGACCGAAGCCGCAACGTTGCAACGTTGTAACGTTGCAAGCCCCGCATCCGCAGCGCCCGACCGGTGCTGTCCCCCGCACCAAGCCTCCGCCCGCACCGCTGCTGCCCGCTGCGCTGCAATCCCCGCACCGAGCGTGCCCGACCGAGAGAACTCCCCGCACCGAGGCTGTCTGACCGAGAGACAAACATCGCAACCCCGCACCTGTTGCACCACTTGCCACCGTGGGCCCCCCAAGTTCTCCAGAGGTGTTGTGGGTCCCCTATTGGTACCTAGGACTACTGTGGGCCCCACCTAGGTGCTTTCTCTTCGAGGATTCGCCGCGTACGATGTTGCGACACGTCGTAGGCCGTCGTCGCACGTGCTAGCTTTGGAATCTGGAATCGTTGCTCCGGTTGATTGCTCTGAACTTTCCAGCAAGGAATCTAATTGGAATCTGGACTTGGAGCGCGATCTTTTATTCCAACCCTGGCGTCGCTACCCGACGCCAGTGTAGCTTTCGCGTCGTGTTAAGGTAACGCTTTGCAACCCTAGGACCCCCAACCCAATGCATGCTAATCAAGACTAAAATCAACGTTTTAAAGTATTTTAAATGTTTTAGAACTCACTAATCAAGATTAATAAAACGGTTGTAGGCCGGTGGACTTGTGCACGAAGATTATTGTGACTTTGGACTCGTTGAACGGTGTGCTCAGGCGTTGTACTTGCAGGCAAGTGAAACTTGCCAACCCTTGTGTAGGGCCATGTTTTTAGTCCACTTCATTGTTTTTAGCGTAAAAGAGACTAGTCAGTGAAATGATAGCTGGCTAGACGCCTACTTGATCTAGTTTGACAACGAAACTAGATCCGTCACCTAAATTGATCTAGCTTGACAACGAAGCTAGATCCAACTCCATAACCTGTTGATCATGCATACTAAACTGTCATGTTTACTTTCCTTACCTGTACGCTCTACTACTTGCCATGTCATGTCATCCATGCATTGAATGTCACATTCGTAGCACACACTACAATACTTGTACTTCCTTGTCTGGCTAGGTGCACCCCTAGGCTAACAAGATAAAACACTTCCTGGCTCTTATTCCAGAAGCGAGTATTCCATGTTCGGGGGTAAGGCCCTGGCTCGATACACGTGGAGGGGTAGGGATAAACGATTACTTGAGCTTAGGAGTTGGCCCGCACAGCCACTCTAGCCAAAAGGCGGAATCTCTATGCACGAGGTGCTTACTTTACTTGTCTTGTACTAGTGAGTGTTACTTATAAAACTTGACATCCATGCCATGCACGTACCTTACTTTACTTTACTTGTTGCATTCATACTTTAACTGCCATGTCATTGCATTCATGCTAGAACTGCTAGGTTGCTTACCTTCACTTTCAGTTTCCTTGCACAAGTCTCTTGTAGACTAGCTGACATGTGCCCCTTGCTCTTTTGGGTGTCACATGTTTGACCCTGAGCCAGAGACAATAGTTGAGTGCAAGGTGGTTGCTGACGCTGAGCCTGAGCCCACGTTCGTCGAGGAGTTCGTGGACACCGGAGACCAGTCTTAGAGGCTGTTTGAGTTGCTTTTGCTTTACGTTGTTGTTAGTTGTCGGTGCTTGCACCATTACTTGCCTTGCTTTGTACTTTTGTTGGCCATGCTGGGGCCTCTTTTAGACTCTTTTCTTTTAGCCTGGTGGCTTTTCTGTGATGTTGGAAATTTATTAATATGGATATTCTGAGATATCTCTTTTGCCTCTTTTCGTTATTATTATCTTTGTTTCGTTTCACGTTGCAAGGACCTGCAGTTGAAAGTGATTGACGCTTATCGGACTTGCAGCTTTGTAGCTTCAAGTCTGAGCGGACCTTCTCACGCTTCACCTCCATGTTTTTGGGAAGCGGGGCGTGACACCCTAAGTCTAGCACATATGAGTTAATCTCATATAGTGATGCTGACTTTGCCGGATGCAAGTCCGACAGGAAAAGTACTAGCGGCACTTGCCATTTCTTAGGAAATTCCTTAGTTTCTTGATTTTCTAAGAAACAAAATTCGGTGTCATTGTCCACGACTGAAGAGGAATATATTGCCACGGGTCTTGCATGTGCACAAGTTCTTTGGATAAGACACACTCTTATGGACTATGGTGTCAACTGTGATACTTGCTCGATCATGGTTGATAACCAAAGTGCCATATGTCTTTCCAAGTATCCGGTACACCACTCCCGTACCAAACACATAGACGTGAGACACCATTTTATAAATGATCATGTATCTAAGATGGACATCATCTTAGAGTACATTGAAACCCAAAAACAAATTGCCGACATCTTCACAAAACCTCTTAAAGAAGATTCATTTGTGAGGTTGCGTGGAGAATTAGGAATTATGGGTGAATCTAAAATCTAGAAGCTCACCATACTTGTTATAACACCTTTTTGAGCTCATTTCATCATACTGTCTTTCTTCTTTTGATATAGGCTATATATGTGGTTAAGAAAGGTTTTTATGATTTATGTGATTTCGAGATTTCCTTGAGATTGTTTTTGGAGATGTTTGTTACAATTGATTTATCATATTACATTGTTTTTAAGATAAGTTTGTCTTTAGAGTATAGGTCCTAGGTTGAGTGTACTTATTCTCTGAAATTCTATCTCACTGTGCATTTTTGGACTAGGACAGACGGCTGTCTTTTCTTCGACAGTCGACTGCCCTACTCTATCTCCTCTGTCTGAGAATTTGTATCTTTTGCACAGTCGACTGATTACTGTTTTCCAGGCGACTGTTATTTTAACAGGCGACTGAACCTTACTCATCATGCGACTGTACTCACTGTCAACTTTTATATAGAGCTCTCTGTTTTTCTGATGAAGTTTGTTATTTCTCGGTCAATCGACTGCTGTGTTAAGTTCAGACGACTGACTCTCGGACATGCGACTGTATGTTAATCAACAGTCGACTGTCCGTCTTCCTGAGATTATTTCTTATCACTTCATCCAGTCGACTGAATTTCGTTCATCAATCGACTTTCTACAGTTCGTGACGGTTCACTGCGTTGATCTGAGCCGTCGATTCCTTGATCCAATGGCCCAGATTATTTCCCTCATTCATTATACATCGAGACTGTTCTTTTCATCACTTGCGATTCTCTCTCCTCCGATTGAAACGCTTCGACTTCCCGCTCGTTTTCTCTGCCGTTGCCGTCGATCTCCGCCTCCCCGCTCGTCGATTGCTTCGTCTTTGCTTCTTCGTGCCTTCTCGACTTGGTTTGTCTCTCTCTCTCTCTCTAGTCTGTCGTTCGATTTCTGTCTTTCGATTTCTTTGACCATCGTTTCTCTCTCTCGATTCCATGGCACCCAAAACCAAGGGAAAAGAGAAAGTCGTTGCTCCTAAGAGACCTAGGGCACCCAAGAAACCTATAGCCAAGAAGAAGAAACCCTATAAAGCCCGAACCAAGCATGCCGAGTCTCCCGTGCATTATTCTTCGTAGGGATATTCTCCTTCTGCTTCTTCTTCCGACGCTCAGCCACTGATCCACCGTCAGCAGAAGCCCATTGATGTTACCATCAATGAGCCTACTGCTGCCACTTCCCATCAGTCTGCTTCGAGCTTTGGAGAAGAGCCTCCTGTTGTACCCCCTTCTGATCCCCTTGTTCCAATTTGCAGGGATGACCTTTGCTTGGCAAAGTTTCACTCTCTTCAAGGGATCAAGCTTCTTAGGGAGCGGTACATTGTCTTCCCAGCCTTCACTACTAAGAGACTATCTGATATTCTTTCCACTACCCTCTTTGCAGATCTTTTTCGCTACTCTCCGAGTGAATCTCCCTGTGCGTACCCATTTTTTGGTGAAGCTCTTCTATGCGAACCGCGTTTGCGGTGAGTATTCCTCTACCGGCATCCTCGATACTGTCGTCCAAGGAACCCACATTCAGATCTCTCCCTCACTCTTAGGGACTATTCTTAGGATTCCCTCTGTTGGTTCCCTTCCCTCTGATATTTACATCTCCGATATTGACGATCTTAACCAGACTGTCCTCCGGGATATGTTTCGAGAGATACCTTTAGCCCTTGATTCGGGTGTCAGGTCATCTATGTTTTCTGCTAGAGGTTGGGCAGTTCACCTGGTGGTAAAGTCCAACATCCTGCCGAGGTATGGATCATCTGACCAGCCGTCTCAGGATATCCTGAAGTGTATGTATGCTATTTTCTCTGGCATGCCAGTGAACTGGGCCGGTGTCCTCCTTGATAGGATGAACAAGGTTGAGTTCACGTCCTCCTCGTCTCACATTCCTTATGGTGGTCTTTTGACTCTAGTCTTTCGACATTTTGGTTTTGATTTGTCTCGTTACGAGCCCATGCCCTTTGGTCCTCTCCTCGACGCATCTGCAAAGTCGAAATCTTCTTCGGCTCTGCAGTCTGCCTCGAAGAAGAGTAAATCTACTTCAGCTCCGTCCTCCTCCACTGTTCCTCCAGCTGATTAGCCCTCCACTTCAGCTCCACCATCTCATGATATCCTTTTTGAGATGGTCTCTAGACTTTACAGGTTGATGTCTCTTTCTTTCCTCCATCAGGGAATACCCTTCCCAGAGGATCTGAGACAGTTTGTTCCCCAGTTTCATGTGCCTCCTCAGCCCACAAATGTCATTGAGCATCCTGGTGTAGCTTTTACTCAGGATGCTGCTGTTGTTGCTGATGTTGCTCCCTCTGACCCTCCTCCAGAGGATACAACTGCTGTCACAGAGCCTGCTTCTTCTTCTGCAGCCCTTGGAGAAGCTCACTCTTAGATAGGTGTTTGTGTGGTGTTAGCTTGTTGATGGTTGTACTTTGATGTATGATGGATTTTTGATGTATGCTGATGTTATGATAGATACTTGATGAGATATATACTTTTGTCATGATGATGTATTTTTTTGTTGTGATCATGATGGAAGTATTTTTGTGGACATGTTGATGTCCGTATGCTTTGTACTCTCATCACTTTTGATATATATATATATATATATATATATATATATATATATATATGATGCTGAATCTCATTGTGTCACACCATGTATAATTGACTATCTTATCTGTGTGATGTATGTTATGTTGTCTACATGTATGATATACTCTCTCTGATGTGCTTTTGAGACAATATATGAATTTGATATTCGATTTTTCATGCTATCTCTGATATGATGCATTTGTGAAATCACTTTTGAAACTATTTTTGTGTGTACATCTAAAATGTTGATATTGGACTTCAATTCTATTACTCACATGTATATATGATGTGATTTTATGAGTTTTGATTCGATATATCTTTATACTCCTTGATTGTTGTTAGTTCGCATTTAGCACTACTATTGTTGTTGTTATTTGCTCCCACCTTTTTGGATAATGCCATATGGGGAGAGAAATAAACATACAAGATTCATAATGAATGTGCTAAGTATGTTCTAACACTTGAATCTAAGATTGAAGTTGCCTTAGATTCAGGAGGAGTAAGATTACAATGAATATGGATTGTAATTCCTAGATTTTTTTTGAATTTATATTCATGCATTTCTTACTCATTTGCTTCAATTGATATGTAGATGCCCTAATATTTGTTGACTAACTTGATTGGCATCAATGTAGGGGGAGTAAGTTTTCATTACGCACAATTATTTATCTTTTTGTTTATGTTTGTTTGTCATCATAAAAAAGGGGGAGAATGTTGAGTATTGGATTTCTCCCTACTTGGTGTTAATGATGAGCAAACATAAATACTTGTGACTAATCCCCTATTTTGCAGTTAATTCATTGCCTAAGCTAATTATGAAGATCTACTAGCAATGGATGACTCACAAACTTCATTGAAGGCAAATGACATGAATTGGATGATCGTAGATGATGATTGAAGCTCCGTGAAGACTTCAAGCTCATACGATGGAAAGAAGAGATTATTCGTCAATGTAATTTTCTTTTATCTCTTCTAGTATGTAGCTTAGAAGTAGAACTTTGATGGAGCACTCACACACATCTACATTCTGTCATAGGACTTCATTAGATCAATTGTCCTTTGATCCCAATTCATTTCTTTATTGATTGTGCATGGATTGTTTATAACAGTCGACTGTTGAACATTTTACAGTAGCCTGTCTCAAAAACAGTCGACGATATATTGTTCGACAGTCGCCTGTTATGCACAGACTTTTACAAAATAGTTTTGGGCCTTCTTTGATTAATTCGCACAGGCTACTGATGAACGATTCACAGGCGCCTGTCCAAGTGACAGTCGACTGTGTTTTATAAATCAGTCGCCTGTCTATCCTTTGCCCAAACTCTGTTTGATCTGACTCTTAGGGCCAGTCAACTAAAGCTGTTTATACAGTCGACTGTTGTAACGACTGGTTTTCATGTGATCGGATTATCTATATTAAAAATATATGTTGGTGGATTTTCTCCTTGTGTGTGATCTTCCATCTCCATGGCTTTCGTTTTCATTCGTTTCGTTGTGATTTCTAGCTTCTTCCTTAAATCGTTGGGTTTGGAGTAAGTCATTCGTGACGAGCTTCAAATCGCTCATGTCTTAGAGATAGGTTGATCCTAGAGGCCATAGGAATCTTCCCGAAGCTTCGCGATTCGAATCGGCACTTTCGGTGCATCTTAGTTGGTTCGAGAAGGCGGACCAACCGACTAGATTCCAATCTAGTCAGTCAGGAACTCTTCTGGAACCGACTAGTTCTTCAAATCTACTGTACAGGAGTTACTGTTTGCTCTTAGTCGGTTTAAGAACAACCACCGACCGACTAGATGTGAAACTAGTCGGTCAGAACTTGCTCTCAGACCGACTAGTTCCTTTGATTAATTTTACCTAAGCTACTGTTTCTTGTTAGTCGGTTCATGAACACTCACCGACCGACTAGATTCCAAACTAGTCGGTCGACGGGCCTTCACAGACCGACTAATTCACTTCCCAGATTTATTCATTCTTTCGCTGTTTGATTTTAGTCGGTCACAGTTGGTCGACCGACCGACTAGTTATTAAACTAGTCGGTCAGTAACTCTTCTTTGACCGACTAATCGCCCCAGAAACCCTAATTTTTGGGCGGCCGCCGGTTCACCTCTATAAATAGCCGATCAGTTTCTTCTTCTTTCTTTTTCTCCTCTAAACCTAGTTCTTCCCCATTGTTTCCCCTTCAACCCTAAACCCTTCCTCCTTCCCTCTTGAGCCATTCCTTCATCCCCCAAGATCCCCTCACGCATTCTAACACCGGCCACTACCCCTAGGCCGTTGGCCTTCCCCAAAACCCCACAAAAACCCCATTCTCCGGTTTTTCTCCCCCTTTCCAGATCTAAACCCTAGATCTCCGGATTGTTCTTCCATTTCCGTGCTTTCTCGGCATCGTTCTTCCTCTACGATACGGTTAGTAAATCGATCCTCTAAGATTCTTATAACCCGCGTTGTGATTTGTTAAACCCTAAATAAAATTAGATCTAATATTGTTTTGACATGGCAGCGATTCCATCTTTGTGGTTTAACATTTCATGGCGTGCCTCGTAGATCGTCATCCTTGGTGCGAGGCAAGTGAAACTTGCCACTTAGGGTTTTGGGCCATGTCTTAGGCCAGTTGCTTGTTGTAGGCGTAAAAGAGACTAGGCAACGAAATGATACTCACATAGGCGCAATTTCAGGATCTAGCTTGATAACAAAGCTAGATCCGTCATTTATCATGTTGCATAACTACCATGTCATGTTTAATTTCAATTAACGGTACGCGAATTAATTGTCATGTCATTGCATCCTTTAAATGTTCCCGTGATTGCGTAGCACCGCTACACCTAGTGAATTGATTGAGGCTAGGCACCTGCTTTTAGTGGGCACAACCCTACGTCAAATTGTGAACCTAAAAACAAGCTCTTGTACGGGGCAACCCTGGCTCATTTACTGAGCATCGTGTACAGGGACCCTGGATTGTTTACGTGTGGGAGGGGTAAGGGTTAAGCGGCCAATCAACTGGGAGTCTGCCCGATCAGCAACTGCAGTGGTAAGGCGTAAACTCTGGGTTCTGGGGTAGTTGTTAAGCGGCCAATCAGTGTGAATGTCAAACAGTTCAGCTGTAAGGCGTAAACATCTACAAGTAACTTGAAAACGTGACTAGTGAAAAGATTGAGAATGTTAGTAGCTTGGCTACTCCTGTCATGCCATGATAATTGTTCCCTTGCACTTATTGTTACACCATGTCTTACTTGTGCACTCTTACATAACCGCCATGTCATGCATACTATAACTGCTAGGATGCTAGTTTACCTTTCTTTCAGTTTCCTTGCCCAAGTCTTTTAAACTTGCTGACATGTGCCCCTTTCTCTTTGGGTGTCGCATGTTAGTTGCCGAGCCAGAGATTGTTGTTGAGGGCGACGAGTTCATGGAGTTCGTGCCCGATTCTGTTGTTTGATGAGGAGTTTGAGACACCGGTGTTCTATCTTAGGTTCTTGCTGCTTCCTTTTGTTTTAGGATTCCTGTTAGTTGTCGGTGCGTGGCACCTTTGTTTGTACTTTGTACTTTTGCTGGCCATGTTTGGGCCCTTAGATTCTTTTCTCTTTAAGCCTGGTGGCTTTTTCTGTGATGTTGGAATTTAATATGATGGATATTCTGAGATTGTCTTTTGTCTCATTTCCTTTATTATTATCTTTGTTTCGTATTGCGTTGCAAGGACATGCCAATTTAATGTTGATTGACGCTTATCAGGCTTGGAGCTTTGCAGCTTCAAGTCTGAGCGGACCTTCTCACGCTTCGCCTCCACATTTTTGGAAAGCGGGGCCTGACAGGTTTTATTGGTGGCCCATGCAGGTCCCATCTTGCAACTGCAAATTATCGGAACAACGATAATGACTATGGAATGTCCATTAAATAAATTGCAACATCCGAGTCGATATCCTTAAGTCTAGTCGTTTTCCTATGTCACTAGGTTGTAGGAAGACTTAGTTAGACGTCCGTGCTTGCTAGTTAGAGGCCCCTGATTGTTAGTTAGACTCCCTGCTTGGAATTGATTTAATCGTCGTAGGAGTTACCTTAGTGGTTCCTGCCTAGCTTTAACCATGATAGACTTCTAGAATTCTTTTGTTGTTCTCTTGGGTTCATCGATTTCAGACCAAGCTGAACTCATTTCATTGATGTCTAGCCCCTTAGGGAGTCTTAGCGCTTAGTTCCCTAATCTTTAGTTGGTTGATCGTAAGAGTTTCCGTAGATTTTCCTGAGTCATATCCTAGGCGTATTTTTACTTTGATCATCCGACCAAATTCCTTGCCTCGACTCCCATGACCACCACGTTTCGATAATCGTTGACCTTTCGAATGTCCCCATTCGCAAAGCTTAAATTCTTTTAAAGTTATTTTTCGATTTCCCTTATTAAAGTTTTCGCTAAGTTAAATTTTGTTTTAAACCCGCTACGTATATACTTAAAATTCTCACTTTTCGATTGAGTCAAAATTCCTTGTAGATTTTAAAGTCTACTGTTTGTAATTATAAATACTATCTCGTAACCATTTTCTAACCTATATTTTCGCATTTCGGTTTAAAGACTCTATTGCTATTTTGAAAATTCGATGTACCATTTTTCTAACTATGAGATCCATTTTAATCGCATAGCATACATACTTTAAAATCTTTTCCAAGCTAAATAGAATTTCAAATTATTATATATATATACTTATACCTCATACTCTTTCGTTGACTTAAATTTATTTTTGAATTTCGAAAGTTTTGACGAGATTTGATTACTGTTTTATAATGTTTTTCCAGCCTGTACTTTTCATACCTATTTAAATATCTTGTCCCCTTTTTCATATATCTATTTATTCCGAGCCGTATTTCTTTTTCCAATTAGATTTATAAAATTTTCCTTTCTTATTTATGCCGTTCAAATGACTCGTCGCGCTCCCTTAAATATACTTTTCAAGTCATATATGATTTCCGCTTTCAACAAATCAAAGTTATGTTCAACATTTTTCCTATTACAGATTTTCAGAAAATTACGTTTTAGTAACCACTTCCTGATCTAGCCCCTCCGTAGTTTGGTTTTAAAGCTTACTACAAATTTGATGATTTTACTACTAAAATATTATCTTTCCGTTCCCCATACATACTTTAGTATAAATTCTAAACTAAATAGAATTTCAATTATTTTTATATCCGTACCATGCTCGTTGTGCTCGTATGGTAAGAACCTTGTATAAATCAGTTTCTTTTAGCAAATTCCGGTTCCTCTAAAAAGTAGTTTCAATATTGGTTATTTTAAAATTTTTCCTAGCTTAAAGACTTTGAAAGTATTTAACACGAACTTAAAATCCTTCAGTTCATTTCATTCTTTAAATTTCAAAATTTCTTTTGCCAAAATTATATTGAATTACTGCCGTATAATATTTTTCTAAACTACGTCCTTAATGTTCGTATGAACGCTTTACTTCCTTTCATAATGATTTACGTTAAGCCAATAAATCATTTCCTCTTATTATGTATATTCAACTCAAACTTATTTCGAACAATTTATTTTTCGATCTCCAAGTATTGTTTATACGGAGGAGAACTCCAACTTTTCAAATATGACCGTTTTATACCATTAATGTTTTGACTTATACCATTCATGTCCTATTTCCGGTAACCTTGAGGGTAATATTTACGTCTTTCTTCCCCACCTACACATCCACAATTGTACCTCAGTTTCACTTAATCTACTTACCTCCTTGTCCTCGCCCTACCTGAACCCATTTTTACGATCTTGCTTCGTTACGCTATCTAATCTTGGTTTCCTTCCTTCTGCTTAGTTATCCCACTAGTGCTTTCCGTTGTTTACATCACACCAGTTTAGTAGTGGGTCCTTGGACTTTGTGATGTTGTCGTAGTGCATGTACCTAAGTTGAGTATGTAGGCTTGAATGAGTGCACACCCCTATAGTATAATAATGTTTGCCTATTGTGTGATATATACATACTCGGAGTTATTCATGATGTTATGAAATTGTGAGTGTGTTAGTATTTATAGAAAATGCGAGGATAGCTATACCACTCTAGGGGCGTCTGTGTGTATAAGGAATCTGTATTGGAGTATCTGATAGAGTGTATGTAGTTGGAGATACTTATGATGGTTGAAATAATATGATTGGTAAAACTATATGTATGTTAGGTGCGATAATAATATGTGTACGTATAGTTAAGTAAGTAGGCCTATTATGTGACCTATGTGTTGTACGCGTGAGTATGCGCTCGTACGTAGTTACGTATTGCGCTTAGACGCGAGTAGTTATGTATTCGCTGCGAGAGTATATAGGTGATATACATATGATAGTAGGATTATAGTTTTGATTGGTATTGCTTGCTTTTACGGATGTTGTGTGCGTGTATACCAAGGGTATACACGACTAATGCGTATCTTAACTATGTATGTGTTAGGTGTGATGGTACACTAATTATAGGTAATAGGATATGGTGTGAATATATGTTATACTTGTGTGTGATTATATGGTGAATGCATGTATTAGAGAGGGTATTATGATTATACGCGTGTTGATGTTTGTATTATTATTATGATATATAGAGTGATTGAACTATGTGAGTATTACTTGACTAAAAATTAAGTGTAATTGACATATGGTATGTATATGGTTGTATTGGTAGATGTATATACATTGGAGTGGTGTTGGTGTAGGTATAGCTACCGTGATACGTATGTAAAGTATTGTGATATGTGTTTGAGTCCCACTCAAGTTGAGTGGGTATGCTCTAAGTATATTGTTATGTAGGTCGATGGTTGCATATGGTGGTGTTTGATATATATATATATATATATATATATATATATATATATATATATATATATATATATATATATATATATATATATATATATATATATATATATATATATAGTGATAGGAGTGTTTGTGCCTGGTTGTGTTACGCACATGATTGTGGGTCGCTATACCAGTATATAGTTATAGGTGTTGGTCTTGTGGTATAGTTATTTACTAAGGACTTGCCTGTGTGAACGTATGTGTGCTAGCTAAACTAGGTGTGTAGATGTGCTGACATATGTGTTTCTATATGTGATTGGTATATATGAATGATTGGTATATATGAATGATTGGTATATATGCCCGAGTATATAATGAATGGAATGATTGAGTATGTAATGTGTTCCTATGCCTGAGTATATAGTGATATGATTGGTGTATATGAATGAAATGTTAGCGTGTATGGGCGTGCACCATGCACGGGTAAGTATGTGCCTAGTTATAAGTTTTGGTGACTATGTTATATTTGGCGTGTCGAGAATATAGTTGTAGGGCCGTATGTGATGTGAAGATATGGTGAAATATATACATGTATTTGAATGAATATATATATATAGTGTGAAATTATAGTAGTGGTGAATGTGTATTAGATATAGTAAGACTTGTTTGAATAATGGTATGGTGCGACTACATGTGTCGATGTGTTTGGTGTTGGATGTATACTAGGAAATATTAGGGAGTAATATACCCATGGTTGTTCGATGCACAGGTTAGCTATCTATACGTAGAGCGATGGTTGTATTTTGCTAGTGTGAGACTAATCTTATGTGAGTATCTGAACTATTGTCGTGCTAGGTAAGTAGTAGCTATATAATGGATGTATATATATATGATTGAAATACGTGTATTAGTATGAATGACTATGATAGGTATAAGAGAATGATTTTCAAAAAAAAATCACTTAGCATCACTAAATAGTCAAAGAATTTTAAATGGCCAAAATATTCTTCACTCTTCTTGTTCCTCCTTCTCATATTTTCCTCTCACTATAACCATAGCTTTAGCTTTGTAACGACATGTTCCTATATGTACGCATTACCGTTACGATCTTCCGTAATTTGTGCCATGTTCATACACGTATCCGTATTTCATAAGTATTTTTGTACGTATCTTTTCTATTTACTAATTTATTTGTGTGATTGTTTCATGATTATTTCTATAACTCATGTTATCTTTGAAAACCTTTTCATTATGAGAACTTTCTAAATTTCAACTTTGAAATTAGTTACCATACAAGTTCTAGGAGACTTTTACGACATTTCGAAAAAACAATTAAATCGTATTCTTAATTATACTATACGTTAGGAGCGCTAATGTTTGACTATCTAGTGCATACCTATAAGCACTTGTAATGACTATACCTAGTTTAAAGTATGACGTGAAATGATTTGGGTAGTTACTAGGGCGACTATACATGTTAGAAAGTTCGAGGACGGACTTTATTCTAAGGTGGGTAGGATGTAACGACTGGTTTTCATGTGATCGGATTATCTATATTAAAAATATATGTTGGTGGATTTTCTCCTTGTGTGTGATCTTCCATCTCCGTGGCTTTCGTTTTCATTCGTTTCGTTGTGATTTCTAGCTTCTTCCTTAAATCGTTAGGTTTGGAGTAAGTCATTCGTGACGAGCTTTAAATCACTCATATATTAGAGATAGGTTGATCCTAGAGGCCATAGAAATCTTCCCGAAGCTTCGCGATTCGAATCGGCACTTTCGGTGCATCTTAGTTGGTTCGAGAAGGCGGACCAACCGACTAGATTCCAATCTAGTCGGTCAGGAACTCTTCTGGAACCGACTAGTTCTTCAAATCTACTGTACATGAGTTACTGTTTGCTCTTAGTCGGTCTAAGAACAACCACCGACCGACTAGATGTGAAACTAGTCGGTCAGAACTTGCTCTCAGACCGACTAGTTCCTTTGATTAATTTTACCTAAGCTACTGTTTCTCGTTAGTCGGTTCATGAACACTCACCGACCGACTAGATTCCAAACTAGTCGGTCGATGGGCCTTCACAGACCGACTAATTCACTTCCCAGATTTATTCCTTCTTTCGCTGTTTGATTTTAGTCGGTCACAGTTGGTCGACCGACCAACTAGTTATTAAACTAGTTGGTCAGTAACTCTTCTTTGACCGACTAATCGCCCCAGAAACCCTAATTTTTGGGCGGCCGCCGGTTCACCTCTATAAATAGCCGATCAGTTTCTTCTTCTTTCTTTTTCTCCTCTAAACCTAGTTCTTCCCCATTGTTTCCCCTTCAACCCTAAACCCTTCCTCCTTCCCTCTTGAGCCATTCCTTCATCCCCCAAGCTCCCCTCACGCATTCTAACGCCGGCCACTACCCCTAGGCCGTTGGCCTTCCCCAAAACCCCACAAAAACCCCATTCTCCAGTTTTTCTCCCCCTTTCCAGATCTGAACCCTAGATCTCCGGATCGTTCTTCCGTTTCCGTGCTTGCTCGGCATCGTTCTTCCTCTACGATACAGTTAGTAAATCGATCCTCTAAGATTCTTATAACCCGTGTTGTGATTTGTTAAACCCTAAATAAAATTAGATCTAATATTGTTTTGCCATGGCAGCGATTCCATCTCCGTGGTTTAACATTTCATGGCGTGCCTCGTAGATCGTCATCCTTGGTGCGAGGAAAGTGAAACTTGCCACTTAGGGTTTTGGGCCATGTCTTAGGCCAGTTGCTTGTTGTAGGCGTAAAAGAGACTATGCGACGAAATGATACTCGCATAGGCGCAATTTCAGGATCTAGCTTGATAACGAAGCTAGATCCGTCATTTATCATGTTGCATAACTACCATGTCATGTTTAATTTCAATTAACGGTACGCGAATTAATTGTCATGTCATTGCATCCTTTAAATGTTCCCGTGATTGCGTAGCACCGCTACACCTAGTGAATTGATTGAGGCTTGGCACCTGCTTTTAGTGGGCACAACCCTACGCCAAATTGTGAACCTAAAATCAAGCTCTTGTGCGGGACAACCCTGGCTCATTTACTGAGCATCGTGTACATGGACCCTGGATTGTTTACGTGTGGGAGGGGTAAGGGTTAAGCGGCCAATCAACTGGGAGTCTGCCCGATCAGCAACTGCAGTGGTAAGGCGTAAACTCTGGGTTCTGGGGTAGTTGTTAAGCGGCCAATCAGTGTGAATGTCAAACAGTTCAGCTGTAAGGCGTAAACATCTACAAGTAACTTGAAAACGTGACTAGTGAAAAGATTGAGAATGTTAGTAGCTTGGCTACTCCTGTCATGCCATGCTAATTGTTCCCTTGCACTTATTGTTACACCATGTCTTACTTGTGCACTCTTACATAACCGCCATGTCATGCATACTATAACTGCTAGGATGCTAGTTTACCTTTCTTTCAGTTTCCTTGCCCAAGTCTTTTAGACTTGCTGACATGTGCCCCTTTCTCTTTGGGTGTCGCATGTTAGTTGCCGAGCTAGAGATTGTTGTTGAGGGCGACGAGTTCGTGGAGTTCGTGCCCGATTCTGTTGTTTGACGAGGAGTTTGAGACACTGGTGTTCTATCTTAGGTTCTTGCTGCTTCCTTTTGTTTTAGGATTCCTGTTAGTTGTCGGTGCGTGGCACCTTTATTTGTACTTTGTACTTTTTCTGGCCATGTTTAGGCCCTTAGATTCTTTTCTCTTTAAGCCTGGTGGCTTTTTCTGTGATGTTGGAATTTAATATGATGGATATTCTGAGATTATCTTTTGTCTCATTTCCTTTATTATTATCTTTGTTTCGTATCGCGTTGCAAGGACCTGCCAATTTAATGTTGATTGACGCTTATCGGGCTTGGAGCTTTGCAGCTTCAAGTCTGAGCGGACCTTCTCACACTTCGCCTCCACATTTTTGGGAAGCGGGGCCTGACAACTGTCTCTTGGATCAGTCGACTGTCTATGCTGCAACAGTCGTCTGTCTGTGAGTCATTTCTTTGACTCAGCTCTCTGGAAATTTCTCAGGATTTCGACAGTCGTCTGTTTAAGGATTTACAGTCGCATGTTCTGATTAACAGTCGACTGTGTTCCTTGCATCAGTCGTATGTCCTGTTACTTGTGAGATTTTCAGTATTAGTCTAACTTACCCATCTCTCGGCCAGTCGCCTGTAGAAGAAATTACAGTCGCATGTTGGTTTAACAGTCGACTGTCTTTGCTTCATCAGTCGACTGTCCACGTGGCAAGTTACCGTTATGAATTCTTACCTACCCTTGCTGACTGTGCAACAGTCGACTGTGGTTTGTTTAACAGTCTACTGTCGCGAGTTCAGATTCTATCCGTTATGAGTTATGTAACGGCCTGTTTTTATATATACGTATATCGTACGTATTTGATTAGTATAGTGATTTATTAAAGGTCTATTAGTATGATTTTATTTATCACTATTATTAGGTTTAGTAGCTTGAGCACACAAATTAATGAGCGTGTTATTGATTTCTTTAACTTGTGGATGATTCTGATTGCAGGGACGAAATCGTACTAATCGCATCTTAATCAAATCAATCTTGCGGATCGAATCTTAACCCAATGATCTAACGAATCCTAACTAAAGTAATTTCCTGCTAATCCAATCTTAACCAAATCGATTGTCACCAACCGAATCCAATCTAGCTAAACCGATTTTCCTAGCCGAGACCCGCTATTTTAACAATATCTATTTTCCTATCCTAAGTGAACTGGTTCCTCAGATCTAATATCTCGACAATATTGAATTGCCCAATCGAATCTTAACCTAAAAGATCTTAACGAAATCGATCATCCTAATCAAAAGCAATCCTAATAACTTAAAAATCATAACCATCTACATAACTTGACCAGTCTCCAGAATCATATTTTAATATCATGACTAAAACGATCCCTTTAAGTCAAATCTGGATAGATTAATTTTTGTAATCAAATCGGATCGTAAAGGATCTAATTCAAATCCAATTTATATTCTAACAATAATATTTTCCTGAATCTTAAATACCCGAACCAATCTAACATCTTAACTAAAACAAAATATTTCTTACCTAATACCTGAACCAAAGTTATTTCCTAAGTCACATCCTAATTATTAAATCTCTAATAATCTCTAACTAACCTAATTCTTAATATATCCTAACTAAGTATTATATCTTAACCAATAATTATTAAAATGCTAACTGATTTTATACTAACATTATTATTAACCTAACATATTAACTAAAATACTAATTATATATATATAACTTAAACTTATTATCGTAACATAACTATTATCATTTTTGTTACTCTTGTAATTCAGTTCTGAATTATATTTTAGCATCTTAGCTGAGTTTGGAACAAACTTTGAACCATACATATCCTTCAAATCTCATCAGCCCTCACGTTCTCAACAATACCCCCATTCTCTCCCCATCTTTTATAACTGAACCACACACACACATTGTAGGATCCTGTCAAAACAGCGACGTTAGGATCGAAATAAAGTAGAGACTTACGTTTGCGTACGCAGCACCGTAATCTCTGAACTTTGCCCTCGGATTCGCCACAACGGTCGATACTTCGTCACAGAGGATCAAAGCAGAGTTTCACCGCCTAAATCTCTATCTAGAAGAGGATTTTAATGGAAGGGAGAAGAAGAACATAAGAAGCCTTTTGCAAACTTATGTCATGGAAAGTGTGGAATGAATGCCTTACCCTTGGGTCCTATTTATAGGCTTTAGGGGTGGTTATTGTAGGAAATAACCAATTATAAGCTTATTAGCCTATAGAAGCACATTCATTTATCCTCTTCTTCATTCACTTATCAAGTGCCTTTATGCACTTATAAAGTGACTTTTTCCACTTATCGAGTGGTCCTTTTCACACGAGAAAAGGTTCCCTTCGTGCACGCTTTCGTGCACGCGACATCTGAGGTCCGTATACCCTCATACACCCCCTCATGGGTGTATTCATGTCGTCCATATCCAACATCTCCCACTCACACTTGAGGGGATTGTAAGGAAACATCTTTCCTTTAACTCTTCTGTTTATCATATCGAGAAATAGGCCGTGTGACCGTCATGCGCATAGAGTCCGCTGTTGTGCACTTGTTAGAGATACACAACACCCCTCGAGGTGCAAAGTTGAGTAGATCAACGCATGCTTTACCCTAGATTATTTCTTCACATTTCTTATACTTTATATTCAACAATTGAATCCCATCTGGATTACAATTGGCTGGCCAGCTTTGAATCTCTAAAGTCCAAATGTGAATATGAAATTAATCTTCCTCTTCTTGCGATCCTTTTGATCTTGACTTGACTCGCTTTTCTAACATGCCCCGCCGGATCGAATTAACCATAGTCCATAAGCAACATGCTAAGATAGCAATCACCCAGTCAAATCTTAAGGAACCAATTCAGAGTCCATAAGGGTAACTAGTTAAGACCCATGTGGTCTTTGGGTCTCACATAATAGTAAACAAAATTACTATTCTAACCCAATGGTCAAAATGCATACGTAGTATGAATACGTATTACAACATCACTCCTTTCCCAGGGAGCGTATGTCTTAATGATGTTGTAAGGATGATAACCAGACACCACAATGTCTGACTTTGAGTCCCTTTTACTACTCAAATAATCTTCTGGACTCACATCCCGCATAAGACAGATAGGATTTCAAATCCTTTTAGATCTTTTGAAGGCATCCATATGATGCAGATCTTTCATACGACCATTTTATTTAAGTCATGACTCTAAATCATCCGTCTGACGATTTTGAATTTAAACAGGTCTCATCTTTATTTTACCCGTCTGATAAAATAAAGGCGGTTGCTCATGTGAGAGAGCCAACCTTAATCTGTCCGACATACTAGAATTCAGCTGAGATTTCAAAAATGTACACAGACATTTATTAAGAAATTCATATGCAATGTTGAAAAGAACTTATTCTTTTATTGAATTTGATCATTTACAGACATGTGAATTTACATTGGTACAACTCAGCTCTTACGCAATCCTTGAGATGATAAGTGTTTGTAAAACACATCTCTGGGGATCGCCTTCGTAAGCGGATCCGCTATCATCTCATGCGTAGATATGTACCTTATGTCTACCTTCTTGGTCTTGTCATAGTCTTTTGCAAATTTGTAGCAGATATCTATGTGTTTGGTCTTACAATGGAATTTAGGATCTTTGACATAGGCTATAGATGCTTGACTGTCGCTGTGTATTGGTACAACACCTGAGTCATTTGCATTAATAAGCCTGTCTAAGAACTTCCTAAGCCAAACAGCCTCTTGGACTACCATGCTAAATGCTACAAACTCGGCTTCCATAGTTGAAAGTGCAATGCAGGATTGTTTCTTGCTACTCCAGGATATTGCACCGGATCTGAGTAGAAAAACATATCCTGAGGTCGATCGTCGCTCATCGAGATCACCCGCCCAATCAGCATCGGTGTAGCCTTCGAGCCTCAAGGCATCTCCGTGATAGCATAAAGCATAGTCTGTAGTTCCTTTGAGATACCGCATTATCCTCTTAACCGCTTTCCAGTGTACTTGCCCTGGGTTGGATTGGTAACGACTTACCATTCCAACGGCAAAACAGATGTCCGGTCTTGTACACATCATAGCGTACATAAGACTACCAACTGCACTGGAATATGGAACTTTTTCCATAATTTCCTTTTCCTTTTGGTTCCTAGGACATGATTTCAGACATAAATTGTCGCATTTGCTTATAGGAGTATCAATGGACTTGCAGTCCTGCATATTAAACCGTTCTAGAACCTTCTTTATATAAGTCTCCTGTGAAAGAGAAAGAAGTTTCTTCGAACGATTCCTTGAAATCTTAACTCCAAGGATATATGCGGCTTCTCCCATGTCTTTCATCTCAAAAACTGATGAAAGCCAAGCCTTGATATCCATCATAAAGCCCTTGTCATTTCCGGCTATTAAAATGTCATCGACATATAGAGACATAATAACATACTTGTTCTTATTCCTCTTGATATATACACAGTTATCTTTATCAAGCATGGAAAATCCATTTGATAAGACAACTTCTTGAAACCGTATATACCATTGCCTCGTGGATTGTTTAAGACCATATATGGACTTATGAAGTTTACAAACCGTATGTTCGTTTTCTTCTTTTACAAACCCTGTTGGTTGTTCCATATAGATCTCCTCGTCTAATTCTCCATTGAGAAAGGAAGTCTTTACATCCATCTGATGTAATTCGAGGTCTAAGCAAGCTACCATTGCCAGAATCAGGTGAATCGAGGTAAAACGAACAACAGGTGAGAAGGTCTCTTCGTAGTCTATCCCTTCCTGTTGCGTAAAACCTTTCGCGGTAAGGCGAGCTTTATATCTGTCTATAGAGCCATCATCCTTATTCTTGATCTTGAGAACCCATTTGTTCCCAATTGCTCTACGTCCTCTGGGTAAGTTAACTAAGTCCCAGACTTGGTTAACTTTCATGGATTCCAATTCCTCCTTCATCGCTTCCATCCATTTGTCTTTTGCAGGGCATGATACGGCCTGTTTGAAAGTAGCAGGCTCGTCATCATCTTGTAGTAAAGTCATAAAGGTTTGCGGAAATTCATCCTCAAATCTTAGAGGAGCCAACCTTATACGACTACTACGTCGTATTTGAGATTCTTCAAGTCCTTGTTAACTTGAATTTAGATCAATTCTAATATCACTCCCACTTGGAATGTCGTTAGAAATGCTCCCACTTGGATCATTATTCCCATATGGAATAGGATTAGCGTCATTCGTATCATCCATTGGTGAAGTTTGAAACGTATTTTCGTCTTCACCAAGAATTCTCCCACTCGAATGAGGTAATCCATCTTGATCATAAATCTCAAATAGAGATAAGTCCTGACTAATCTCGCCCTGTCTTGGAAACTCGTTTTCCAAGAAAGTGACATCCCTCGACTCAAATTCAATTAGACCACCATTGTCTTCCTGACTAATGAAAACATAACCTTTGGAGTTTTCAGCGTATCGTATAAAGATACATTTCCTTCCCATTGGCCCAAGTTTGCCATACTTATGGGAGGAAATATGTGCGTAGGATGCACATCCCCAAGGTTTTAAAATGTTTAAGTCAGGAGACCTTTGGTTCCACAACTCATAAGGAGTGGAGCTGACTGATTTCAAGGGTGCGCGGTTCAAAATGAAAGTGGCCGTTAATAATGCATCACCCCAAAAGGTAATTGGCAAGTTAGCTTGCGCCATCATTGAACAGACCATTTCCATTAAAGTCCTATTCCTCCTTTCAGCAACACCATTTTGTTGAGGAGTATAAGGCATAGTTACCTGATGTACTATGCCCTTTTCATCACAAAGTTCCTTAAAACTTGTTGATTGATATTCACCGCCCCTATCGGTTCGTAAGACCTTAATCTTGAGATCTAATTGATTCTTCACTAAACTCATATAGTTTTTAAAGCATGTTAATGCTTCACTTTTGTGGGATATCAAATAGATATGTCCGAATCGGGTGAAATCATCAATAAAAGTGATGAAATAGGACTTCCCGCGCCTTGTCTTGACATTCATCGGACCACATATGGCCGAATGGATGAGCTGTAATGGAACCTCGGCCCTTGTGCCGGTTCCAAACGGCTTGCGACAAGATTTCCCCACAAGGCAATGTTCGCAGGTCGACATATCGACCTTTGAAATATTAGATAGAAAGCCACGTTTGGCAAGTCTATCCATACGCGTTGGTCCAATATGACCAAGCCTTGCGTGCCAACAAATTATATCAGACTCATAAGTTGATGAATTTGTAACAAGGAAATTTTCATTACATTCAGAGGAATCATACATTGTATTTAATACAATAAATCCTTTAAATACATACCCAGTACCAATTAAGGAATTATTACAACACAAGTCCATTTTACAATCATGAAAAAACCAGCTATAACCAAGACTCATTAACACGACCACAGATATTATATTCCTTCGAATATCTGGAGCGAAGAGAACATCATGAAGTAGGAGAGTGCGGCCGTTGTCCAAGACTAGCTTGCAATTCCCAACGCTTTTCACTTCAACACGAGTGTTGTTTCCTACATAGATCCACTTCGTTCCTTGGGGTATCCGGTGATACTCCACGAAGGACCGTCTGTCCCTTGCTATGTGGTCGGTGGCACCTGAATCAATTATCCAAAATGGATTAGATACCACAAGAAATATTGAACTAGAAACACATATGTAACTAGCATAATTACAAGTTACCTCGTCGCTTCCACTCGTACACGAACGAGCATAGTGACCGAGCTTGTTGCATTTGAAGCACTTGCTCTTCTTCAAGTCTTTCTTCTTGTGCCATTTCTTATGCCCACCCTTATGTTTGGGTTTCTTGGTAGACTCCGGTTGCTTATTACGTTCATTTGTAAACTTCGAACGATCTTTCCGTTTCTTTCCCCCGTGTGAGGAACTAGCAACCATGTGCACTTCTGCACTTGGCTTGGCAGCCGCAAGCTGCTCTTC
Source organism: Scilla litardierei (assembly GCA_030789695.1). Classification (NCBI taxonomy): domain Eukaryota; kingdom Viridiplantae; phylum Streptophyta; class Magnoliopsida; order Asparagales; family Asparagaceae; genus Scilla; species Scilla litardierei. Next base: position 554,410,843 of record CM061142.1, read on the forward strand.
CTCTAATTCGAGGTGCTTGGAAACATCACTAAAGGTCTTGATGCTCTCATTGTGAGTGAGATGCATCTTCATTTGGTCCCACCCATTTGGTAGGGAACGTATGACTGCTTGGATTTGTTGCTCATCTGTGAGCACATGAACCGCATCCTTTAACTCTGAGATTTGATTTTCCATATGTCGCAGATGTTTCCCCATGGAATGATCTGGACGTTTCTTGTATGAATCAAATCTTACAGTTAAGGCGCGAAGTTTGGACACTGATGTGCCACCAAACTTCTCCTCAAGCTTGGACCATATGTCCATGGCTAAGTCATGCTCTCGGAAGATGCGCATTATGTCATTAGCCATACTGCTCAATAACGTAATGCGCGCTATCTTATTCTTCCGAGACCAAGCATCAAAAGCTTCCATGTCTCGTCTGTGTTGGGCCGTAGTGCCCAACTCGGGTTCAATCATTACATTCTTTAGAGTTTCGAGCACTTCTTGCTCCTCTAAAACGTATTGTATCTTGATGGACCAAAGTTTGTAATTATCGCCGTTGAGTTTTTCACCTCTGTTTAACTCAGCGACGATATTCTTTGAAGCGGAAGACATTTTACTTTTAAAATGCTGCAAAAGACACAAAACCGAAGGTTTGATCAAAAAAAATTGCATTGAAAATTCTTAAAATATAATTCCCATTTGAAATGATAATAGAATATCCCATTTGGATAGTTCTAATTTCAACTCCCACTTGGAATGATATTTATAATTTGATAAGTTACTTTCGAAAAAATATTGAAGATGTTACTCTAGAATCGGAAAGGTCACTACGTTTCCAATCACCATCTAGAGTAACTTTCAATATTTCCCCATCACTTTATCAAATAAAAGTACTCGTATAGTACTTCGCAGCGGAAAGCGTTTTTTGAAAACGTATTTTTCAAAACGTACGAAAAACGTATTTTTCATAAAATTGTATATTTCAACCTTGTATCCATATGATAATAGCGAAATATTCGGCACTCCCTGGCCATTTGACGGGATGAGTCGTAGCTGTGCCAAGGTCGGATCTTCCCTTTGGGGATTTTTCTGCAAGCTATCGTCGCCGGCTCCCGTGTGGATCCAGGCGCTTCCCCCTTATTGGAGAATTTTACCGCAGACGACTTCCGTTGGCCCCATATGGGCTAGTCTTGTAGGTTGCCGGGGCCGAAACCACTGGCAAGGCCTCTGGCTAAATTGGTCGACCAAAAATCCCAGATTGGTCGACCAATACCGACCAATTTTGCACCCCCTCGGCCAGTGCCTCTGCCCTGGCCGGGGCCGGCCTGGGGCCGGCCAAGGGCCTTTGCCCTGGCCGAGGCCGGCCAGGGCCGGCCATGGCCCTGGCAGAGGCCAGGGCCGGCCATGGCCCTGGCCCTGGCCTAAGGCCAGGGCAATGGCCCTGGCCTCTGCCAAGGCCGGCCAGGCCGGCCTTGGCCTCTGCCAGGGTCGGCTAGGCCCTGGCAGAGGCCAGGGCGCTGGCCCTGGCCACTGCCAGGGCTGGCCAGGCCGGCCCCTGGCCTTGGCCGAGGCCGGCCAGGGCCCCCTGGCCCTGGCTTGGCCTCGGCCAGGCCTGGCTTTGGCCATGGCCGGGGCCCTCTGGCCATGGCCGGGGCCCCCAGGCCCCGGCCGGGGCCGGCCATGGCCGGCCACGGTCGGCCCATGGCCCATATGGCCATGGCCGGCCATGGCCCATATGGCCATGCCACTCACTTGAATGGGGTTGCCGCATGCATTCCTCCTCCTCGACGGGGTGGTTTTCGTTGTCATTTGGCCGTAGTCAACCCCCTCCTCATGGGGAGGGGGGATGCATTGCCTCCATAGCCCATTTGGCCATGGTGATCATGCACCAAAAGTCATCTTCCCCGATGGGAATAACTACCATCTTCTTCCTCGATGAAGCACCCGTTCGTCGATGAAGCACCCGTTCGTCAGAAAGTAGTTATTCTCTAATGGCCGTGTGCCAAAATGAAAAAATAACATACTTTAAAGTTCGTAAACTACACGCTCCACATGAAGAGAGTTCACATTCCCTATGAATGGAGACTCAGCATCCATGAAGAGTGTGAGCTTGACTATATGAACGGTCGGTTCTTCTCGTCACGGAGAGTTCCTGCCATATCCGTAATGACAGAAGACCCTAACGTGAAAAGAACAACCGCTGCGTTCTCTCCATCACGAAGCATTCCTACCATATCCATAATGGTAGGATATCCATTCGTGAAAAAGACAACGCCTCGTTCATCGGTTCGACGGGGCGGCGGTTTGACCGGGGCGAACCCGTATGGCTCCGATACCAATGTAGGATCCTGTCAAAACAACGACGTTAGGATCGAAATAAAGTAGAGACTTACGTTTGTGTACGCAGCACCGTAATCTCTGAACTTTGCCCTCGGATTCACCACAACGGTCAATACTTCGTCACAGAGGATCGAAGCAGAGTTTCACCGCCTAAATCTCTATCTAGAAGAGGATTTTAATGGAAGGGAGAAGAAGAACATAAGAAGCCTTTTGCAAACTTATGGCATGGAAAGTGTGGAATGAATGCCTTACCCTTGGGTTATATTTATAGACTTTAGGGGTGGTTATTGTAGGAAATAACCAATTATAAGCTTATTAGCCTATAGAAGCACATTCACTTATCAAGTGCCTTTATGCACTTATAAAGTGACTTTTCCACATATCGAGTGGCTTTTTCCACTTATCGAGTGGTCCTTTTCACACGAGAAAAGGTTCCCTTCGTGCACGCTTTCGTGCACGCGACATCTGAGGTCCGTATACCCTCATACATCCCCTCATGGGTGTATTCATGTCGTCTATATCCAACACACATACTCTCTCTCCCCCCTCTCTCTCCATGTTTGCAACAAACTAACCTCATATCTCAACCAACTATCCTAACTCACGTCACCCCAACTTCTCTCGCTTACGGTACAGCTTCCTCCGCTATCCCATTCATGTAACCGTCACCTCTTTTGCATGCGGTTAACAAACCCCCCACATTTCCCCTTCGCATCGTCTTCTTAAAACCCCTCCCCTGCTCCCTTCTCCCCTTCGGAAACCAACGCAACCCACATCACCATGCCTGGGCTCAGTCTCCCCCATGTTCATGCACGTCGCCCACTTCTTACTCCTCTGTTTCTTCTTCTTAAAGCCCATTCGAAACTCTTTCGTCTCCGATACAAACCTCCGACTGCCCACTTAACCCAACAAGCATAGAACCCAACCGAACTCCACAACTCTTCTCTGATGACAAGCCACCAAGTCCAGCGCCCCATCTCCATTTCCCCGATGTCCGACCACCCCTTCGAGTCACGCCCAGCCCCGGCGCCATCTTCCCTGCTCCAAGCCGCCTAGCCCGATCCCTTTCATGCCACGCCCCTCGACAGCCCACCACCGGTAAACCCAGGCCAACCCCCCGTTCTGCAAAACGAAACCCAACCCAACTTCATCCCTCCTCCGACCACGGCTTCCATCGCCATCAGCCCTCCTCAGCCTCGACCACAGCCTGCCCTCCAACTCACCCGAAAACACCTAGACCGCCCATCTCTATCTGCACGTCAACCCCAAGCACCCAGCGATGAACCCGAAATACCCGAGGAGCCACCGCCTCAGTCCGCCCGCCGTTAGCTTCTCCGACCCCCCGTCACTATCGACCCGCAACCCATCAGCCTCCCTCCTTGAGCCCCCACAACCAGAGCCTGCCACTTCCGCTCACGGCCATCGCCCAGACCGCCGGAGACTGCGGCCTTCATCTTCCCCTGTCCGAGCAACGCCCACCCCTGTTCTTCCCCTTCCCTTCGCCAACTCCTCCCTCACAAACCTCGACAAGCCAAGCTCCCGCCAACCGCCCCAGCCTATGGCAACTCCCCTCAGCCTCCTCTCCTCGTCAAGGAGCTTCTGCTATGGCCTCCCTCTCCAACTTCCCGTGTGCCTCCGCCCCGAGCAGCTCTCTCCTCATGCCACTGCCAGTGCCCCACAGCTCGTCGGTAACCCCAAGGCACGCGTCGACCCCATTCTCACATCGCCTCGTCCATACCACACACACCGCCGCAGACCGCATCCAGCCTCCGCCTCCGACTTCTCACCGGCCTCAAACGCCCCTCGATCCATCCTCTGTTTTCAGGCGAACACAGCGCCGAGCCGCCATCCCGTCTCACGATGGCCGCGACGCTCCGATCCGCTGCCATCTTACACCCTGATTGCCGCCCAGAGCCACGCCTCGTCGTCGCCGCTCAGATCGCCAACACCCGAAGCCATCACCGCCGACGTAGCACCGAGCTCACCGCAGTCGCCACAGCCGCCGTCCTTCCTCTCTCCCATCGTCGAGCCTGGTCGACGCTCCTTGCCACCGTTGGCGCAGTCGTCGCCATGAGAACGTCTCCCCTGCGAGCGAGCAACGAGGACGAGCTATTATTATGTAAGGAATGAGTTTTGCAAGCTGTGACTGAAGGTTAGTGTCCATCCACCTTTTTATATAGTAAACAATTGCCCTCTATTAATGTGTAGACATTGGACTAGAGAGTGGTACTTTAATAGGTTGTCAGGCTATTGGTTGTCAGGCTATCAATAGGCTGCATGCTAGTTAGTAAGTTTCATATAGTAATAGTGCCTCACAGCCTTTATTTTAATGTTATTATGAGGGATAACATAGTAGTAGTTGGTAAGCTATTAATATGATTGGCTTAGTTATAATTAAGTTGGTATGCTCACAGTAACTAGGTTTGGTCTGCATGCCCATTAATTTTATTAATATTGATCTTACCTGAAAACACTAGTCAGTAATGTTTAATGCTTGCTCACCAGTCAAGTTATAATAATAATGTTGGTTCTGGTTTTGTTAGTATAAGGAGTTGGCAGTAGTTATGTTATTATTTGTCATGACATTAATTAGCAAATAAATAAGTTAGTAATATTAGTTATAAATAGTAAATGCTAATAAATCAGTATTAATAATATAATGTAGGTAAGAAGTTAGAATTTGCATCTTGTTCTTTAAACTTGATATCGCATATCCGTTGGCACAGATATATCACGCCCATCGTACGTCCACTCGGATACCCAAATCGTGTCGCACCAGGCAAGTGTACTTTTCCTTGTTTTAAAATATTGTTACATCAAATTGCCAAATCCAGAATTGATAGTTTTGCTTTATGTCATGTTGCACATCACACTCTTACACTCTTGATTGAATGGTTATTGATGGAATGTGTATCATGGAAAATATTGACGGAATGAAATGCTTGAAATCGTGAAAAAAATTGTAAATTCGTGTGCCCAAGAGGCAAAATAGTGAAATCGTGATGTCATGTGAGTTGACAACTTCGTGCTTGTAATACGACTAGGCCGGCTAGTGTTCCGGAAAACTTTTGGGTGGGGTTAGGGTTGAACGGCTACTAAGCGTATGTACGGGTCATGTCTTCAAGAACACCACTTATACGGTGGGCTAGTATCAATCGTGATTATACCCCCGCGTGAAGAATGACTTACTCATCACGTCTTAAAGGCGGGAACCCTTGGAGCGAATAGAAACACGGACGTGAAATTACAAATTGCCATGTTAACAATGTTTAAATAAATGTCATTACTTTACTTCAACTTGCTTAGAACTGCCATGTTATTTGATGAACACACACTTGCCATGTTTACTGATGTACACACTACACTTGCCATGTTTATTGCTGTACACATACACACTTGCCGTGCTTATTGCTGTACACACACACTTGTCATGCTCATTGCTGTACACACACACTTACCATGTTTATTGCTATACACACACACATTTGCCATGCTTATTGCTGTACACACACACTTGCCATGTTTATTGATGTACACAAACTTGCCATGTTTTAATTATTGTGAATTCTAATGCTGTGATTCATATTGCCATGAAATCGTTTTTGAAAACCTTGCCGAGGGTCAATTACCTTACCCTTTTAAATCTTGTCGAGCGACCCTCGCTGACGTACATTTCCTTGTCTTGTGAAATATACGTCAGGTATTAGACAGGTTTGATGAGGAGTTGCTTAGAGACTGAGCAGGTTGACCAGGAGTACCTTGCCGTTATGTTCCTTTGCTGAGACGCTTTGTGCCTTCGTATTATTTTGTACATTGTTGTTTCTTTCAAAATTTTTATGGGCTCTATGACCCTATTTACATTTCATACTTTGTTGTATCTATTCTGAGACTTGGGATTGTAAATATATTATCTGTGTTGTTTGAGTCGCATGCAAGAATCTGCAAGTGTTATCACAGACGCGTAATGTGCTTAAACCAAGGAGGAAGAAAAAAAAATACATCCTTCTTGTTTTAAGCACACGCGGACCTTCGTCGCGTCCTCGCTCCCAAGTACAATGGGAAGCGGGGCGTGACAGGTTTTAGTGGTGGCCCATGCAGGTCGTGCTATGCAAAATACTTCAAATGACATAGATAAGATTACAATCTTGATCCTCAAGAACACCTCTCTTCGAATTCTTTATCACACCTTGCTCACTAAGAAATCCTAGTCTTAGGGTTTCTAATCTTTAGATGACCTAACAATTTCACCTTGATCTTAGAAGCCATCTTAGATCTTGTATTAACATGTTGACAACCATAGAAATACCTCGTATTAGACCCACAATATCTTTCCCTTGTCATCTTTACTTTTGTGATCATATCCTTTTCTTATCATTGATTCACTTGATTCCCATCATGACATCTATGTTATTACCCTTCTGTTTCGTGTTATCTATTTGAATCGTCCACATACTTGCCTACCTTGAAACTCATTGGATTCTGTCGGTCCTTACATCCCCATTACCTTTATTAAATTCCGAGGACGGAATTTTTATAAGGTGGGTAGGATGTAACGGCCTGTTTTTATATATACGTATATCGTACGTATGTGATTAGTATAGTAATTTATTAAAGGTCTATTAGTATGATTTTATTTATCACTATTATTAGGTTTAGTAGCTTGAGCACGCGAATTAATGAGCGTGTTATTGATTTCTTTAACTTGTGGATGATTCTGATTACAGGGACGAAATCGTACTAATCGCATCTTAATCAAATCAATATTGCGGATCGAATCTTAACCCAATGATCTAACGAATCCTAACTAAAGTAATTTCCTGCTAATCCAATCTTAACCAAATCGATTGTCACCAACCGAATCCAATCTAGCTAAACCGATTTTTCTAGCCGAGACCCGCTATTTTAACAATATCTATTTTCCTATCCTAAGTGAACTGGTTCCTCAGATCTAATATCTCGACAATATTGAATTGCCCAATCGAATCTTAACCTAAAAGATCTTAACGAAATCGATCATCCTAATCAAAAGCAATCCTAATAACTTAAAAATTATAACCATCTACATAACTTGACCAGTCTCCAGAATCATATTTTAATATCATGACTAAAACGATCCCTTTAAGTCAAATCTGGATAGATTAATTTTTGTAATCAAATCGGATCGTAAAGGATCTAATTCAATTCCAATTTATATTCTAACAATAATATTTTCCTGAATCTTAAATATCCGAACCAATCTAACATCTTAACTAAAACAAAATATTTCTTACCCAATACCTGAACCAAAGTTATTTCCTAAGTCACATCCTAATTATTAAACCTCTAATAATCTCTAACTAACCTAATTCTTATTATATCCTAACTAAGTATTATATCTTAACCAATAATTATTAAAATGCTAACTAATTTTATACTAACATTATTATTAACCTAACATATTAACTAAAATACTAATTATATATATATAACTTAAACTTATTATCGTAACATAACTATTATCATTTTTGTTACTCTTGTAATTCAGTTCTGAATTATATTTTAGCATCTTAGCTGAGTTTGGAACAAACTTTGAACCATACATATCCTTCAAATCTCATCAGCCCTCACGTTCTCAACAATACCCCCATTCTCTCCCCATCTTTTATAACTGAACCACACACACACACACTCTCTCCCCCCCTCTCTCTCCACGTTTGCAACAAACTAACCTCATATCTGATCGCGCCCCGGATACACGTCCCGGAGCGGCGACGATCGTAGTCTTACCGCAAGCGCACGGTGTAGCGGCGAGCGGGTATCGAACACAGGGAGGCCTAATAACAGTGTCTTCTTCGAATCACCTGGCTATAGGAAAAGTCGGGAAATGTTCGCAAATGTGCGGTCACAGTCGTTCAGATGTATAAAAGAATTAACAGATTAATAAAGACGCTTAGGGGATAGGGAGTCCCCGCTACTTACCGTATCTCATCATTGTGACACGTAGGTTTCATAATTGCTAGGCTTGAGATTTGGGTGAACTAGTTGCAACTAAATGTGGAACCAAGCTCACGAGCTCGCGCTATTTCCAGTCTATAGCCAACCTAGGGTAGGGTCCAATCTCTTGCAAACCCTAACCTAGGCAAACTAGCGTGAAGAACAACATCATCGTTCAATCGTATCTCGAGCCCACTCTCGTGCAAACTCGAGCTACGACCAAGTTTGGGATAGTTCCTACCCATCCAATCTCTTGCAAATGGGTATTGGTATAGAATTGCAATTGAAAAACCCTAGTTTCGGTCCAATCTCTTGCAAACCGATTCCGGAGGAATTCAATTGCAACCCAATTCGAATATCGAGGGCTTCCTATCGAATTGGGATCCAATCTCTTGCAAATCCCAATCGGTACGAATCCCTAGCTATTCGTATTATAGCAATCCCAAACTAACCCTAATCAACCCTAGCAATAGTTTTGCCAATTCATCACAAATTCGAAATTGGGCTCGTATGGTTCATCCCTACGCCCTAAGACGATGAACTACTCACAATTCATAATAGAATGCAATAGAAATTCACAATCAAAATCAATGGAATTCATAGCAAAATTCAATAAATCAATAAAAATGGGGTTTTTGAGGGAGAGAGAGACAAACCAATGAAGAACAAGCTAGCATCCAACAAAATCTCACTTTTCTCTCCTCCCTTAAAGCTAAATCTAATCCCTAAAAAGTTAATCTAAAAAGCTGCAAAAAGTTCTGAAAAAATCTCTCCTAAACTAGGTTAAAAACTGGGGTTAAATACCCCTCAAAATCGCCCAAAAAACCCTGACGAAAATGCCCCTGCACAGCCTCAAATCCACAGTTTCCGCTACAGGCAGCGCGGCTCACTCGGCCAAGTGACAAATGTCACTCGGCCGAGTGACGAACCCTGTACAGAAACAGAGAGTTGGGGGTCTCGGGGGTCGTCTCCTCGGAGGTCACTCGGGCAGACGGCCTTCCGTCACTCGGGCGGACGTCGGTTGACACTCGGGCGGACCGTCTTTCTCCACTCGGCCGAGTCAGTCATCGGAGCAGACTGACGGAAAACAGAGAGTTGGTGATTTTTGATGCCGTCATCTTGGCTCCACTCGGGCGAGGGGTGACTCGATGCTCGGCCGAGTGGTATGGCGATGCTCGGCCAAGTGCACGCTGATATGGGCTCTGTTGCGTGTCCGATCTGGCCGGCCGAGCGGGCTGTCTATGCTCGGCCGAGTGACTCCTTCACTCGGCCGAGTGGCATGCTGAAAATGCCCATCCTTTATGTTTTTTGCCTCCTCGTCGCTCCTACGACGTTCTTTCTCCTTCCACTCCTCTCCAATAGCAAAATACCCCTCAAGGGAGTCGTCGGTGACACTCCAGAGTGAGTGTATCTCAGAATCACTCCAAATCGCTCCAAATCTCCTGAAATACGACAAAAACAACAAATCGTGAAAAGCATCGCAATATTGTCGAATAAACGTGAAAAACACGATTTGAGCGATCTAAATGGCATGCAAACATGCAGAAAAAAGGTGTAAAATATGGAGTGATCAATATCTCAACCAACTATCCTAACCCACGTCACCCCAACTTCTCTCGCTTACGGTACAACTTCCTCCGCTATCCCATTCATGTAACAGTCACCTCTTTTGCATGCGGTTAACAAACCCCCCACATTTCCCCTTCGCATCGTCTTCTTAAAACCCCTCCCATGCTCCCTTCTCCCCTTCGGAAACCAACGCAACCCACGTCACCATGCCTGGGCTCAGTCTCCCCCATGTTCATGCACGTCGCCCACTTCTTACTCCTCTGTTTCTTCTTCTTAAAGCCCATTCGAAACTCTTTCGTCTCCGATACAAACCTCCGACTGCCCACTTAACCCAACAAGCATAGAACCCCACCGAACTCCACAACTCTTCTCCGATGACAAGCCACCAAGTCCAGCGCCCCATCTCCATTTCCCCGACGTCCGACCACCCCTTCGAGTTGCGCCCAGCCCCGGCGCCATCTTCCCTGCTCCAAGCCGCCTAGCCCGATCCCTTTCATGCCACGCCCCTCGACAGCCCACCACCGGCAAACCCAGGCCAACCCCCATTCTGCAAAACGAAACCCAACCCAACTTCATCCCTCCTCCGACCACGGCTTCCATCGCCATCAGCCCTCCTCAGCCTCGACCACAGCCTACCCTCTAACTCACCCGAAAACACCCAGACCGCCCATCTCTATCTACACGTCAACCCCAAGCACCCAGCGACGAACCCGAAATACCCGAGGAGCCACTGCCTCAGTCCGCCCACCGTTAGCTTCTCCGACCCCCCGTCACTATCGACCCGCAACCCATCACCCTCCCTCCTTGAGCCCCCACAACCGGAGCCTGCCTCTTCCGCTCACGGCCATCACCCAGACCGCCGGAGACTGCGGCCTTCCTCTTCCCCTGTCCGAGCAACGCCCACCCCTGTTCTTCCCCTTCCCTTCGCCAACTCCTCCCTCACAAACCTCAACAAGCCAAGCTCCCGCCAACCGCCCCAGCCTATGGCAACTCCCCTCAGCCTCCTCTCCTCGTCAAGGAGCTCCGGCTACAGCCTCCCTCTCCAACCGCCCGTGTGCCTCCACCCCGAGCAGCTCTCTCCTCGTGCCACCGCCAGTGCCCCACAGCTCGTCGGTAACCCCAAGGCGTGCGCCGACCCCATTCTCGCATCGCCTCGTCCAGACCACGCACACCGCCGCAGACCGCATCCAGCCTCCGCCTCTGACTTCTCACCGGCCTCAAACGCCCCTCGATCCATCCTCTATTTTCAGGCGAACACAGCGCCGAGCCGCCCTCCCGTATCACGATGGCCGCGACGCTCCGATCCACTGCCATCTTACACCCTGATCGCCGCCCAGAGCCATGCCTCGCCGTCGCCGCTCAGATCGCCAACACCCGAAGCCATCACCGCCGACGCAGCACCGAGCTCGCCACAGTCGCCACAGCCGCCGTCCTTCCTCTCTCCCATCGTCGAGCCTGGTCGACACTCCTTGCCATCGTTGGCACAGTCGCCGCCATGAGAACGTCTCCCCTGCGAGCGAGCAATGAAGACGAGCTATTATTATGTAAGGAATGAGTTTTTCAAGCTGTGACTGAAGGTTAGTGCCCATCCATCTTTTTATATAGTAAACACTTGCCCTCTATTAATGTGTAGACAGTGGACTAGTGCCTCACAACCTTTATTTTAATGTTATTATGAGGGATAACATAGTAGTAGTTGGTAAGCTATTAATATGATTGGCTTAGTTATAATTAAGTTGGTATACTCACAGTAACTAGGTTTGGCTGCATGCCCATTAATTTTATTAATATTGATCTTACCTGAAAACACTAGTCAGTAATGTTTAATGCTTGCTCACCAGTTAAGTTATAATAATAATGTTGGTTCTGGTTCTGTTAGTATAAGGAGTTGGCAGTAGTTATGTTATTATTTGTCATGACATTAATTAGCAAATCAATAAGTTAGTAATATTAGTTATAAATAGTAAATGCTAATAAATCAGTATTAATAATATAATGTAGGTAAGAAGTTAGAATTTGCATCTTGTTCTTTAAACTTGATATCGCGTATCCGTTGGCACAGATATATCACGCCCCTCGTACGTCCACTCGGATACCCAAATCGTGTCGCACCAGGCAAGTGTAATTTTCCTTGTTTTAAAATATTGTTACATCAAATTGCCAAATCCAAAATTGATAGTTTTGCTTTATGTCATGTTGCACATCACACTCTTACACTCTTGATTGAATGGTTATTGATGGAATGTGTATCATGGAAAATATTGACGGAATGAAATGCTTGAAATCGTGAAAAAAATTGTAAATTCGTGCGCCCAAGAGGCAAAATAGTGAAATCGTGATGTCATGTGAGTTGCCAACTTCGTGCTTGTAATACGACTAGGCCGGCTCGTGTTCCGGAAAACTTTTGGGTGGGGTTAGGGTTGAACGGCTACTAAGCGTATGTAGGGGTCATGTCTTCAAGAACACCACCTATACGGTGGGCTAGTATCAATCGCGATTATACCCCCGCGTGAAGAATGACTTACTCATCACGTCTTAAAGGCGGAAACCCTAGGAGTGAATAGAAACACGGACGTGAAATTACAAATTGCCATGTTAACAATGTTTAAATAAATGTCATTACTTTACTTCAACTTGCTTAGAACTGCCATGTTATTTGATGAACACACACTTGCCATGTTTATTGATGTACACACTACACTTGTCATGTTTATTGCTGTACACATACACACTTGCCGTGCTTATTGCTGTACACACACACTTGTCACGCTCATTACTGTACACACACACTTACCATGTTTATTGCTATACACACACATTTGCCATGCTTATTGCTGTACACACACACTTGCCATGTTTATTGATGTACACAAACTTGCCATGCTTTAATTATTGTGAATTCTAATGCTGTGACTCATATTGCCATGAAATCGTTTTTGAAAACCTTGCCGAGGGTCAATTACCTTAACCTTTTAAATCTTGCCGAGCGACCCTCGCTGACGTATATTTCCTTGTCTTGTGAAATATACGTTAGGTATTAGACAGGTTTGCTGAGGAGTTGCTTAGAGACTGAGCAGGTTGTAACGACTGCTTTTCATGTATCTAGGTTTAATATAATATAATATGTGTTTTGGTGGATTTTCTCCTCTTGCGTGGTTTTCGTCTTCGTGACTTTCATTTTCGATTGATTCGTCGTATTTTCTCGTTTCTTCCTTAGGATCGTCGATTTCGGAGTAAGTCATTCGTGACGGGCTTCATAACGGTCGTATCTTACTGTTAGATCAAGCCTAGGAGTCTTAGGAATCGATCCCGGAGCTTCGCGCTCCGTATCGGAACTTTTGGTGCTAATTAGCCGGTGTAAGAAGGGCCACCGACCGACTAGATGACGATCCAGTCGGTCGGCAATCCTTCTTGGACCGACTAGTTGGATTTCTAAATTAATCTGAAGCTACTGTTTATCGTTAGTCGGTCTAAAAACGTTGGTTGACCGACTAGGTTGCAAACTAGTCGGTCGGCAATGCTTCTTTAACCAACTAACACATCATCTTAATTTTAGTTGAGTTACTGTTTACTCTTAGTCGGTCTAAGAACGTTCATCGACCGACTAGATGCTAAACTAGTCGGTCAGTATTTGTTCATGGACCGACTAACTCTAAAATCCTATTTTCGTTCAGAAGTTACTGTTTACACTTAGTCAGTCTGCGTTGGTCGACCGACTGACTAGTTGCCAAACTAGTCGGTCAGCGGTTGCTCTTTGACCGACTAACCTGTGTTAAAACCCTAATTTCTGGGCAGCCGCCAGCCCATCCTATTTAAACCCAACCCAAACGATTTCTTCTTCCTCAACACGACCCAAAACCCTAAAATCTCCCCCATTGAGCCCCCATCTTCCTCCAAGCTTCAATCCTTCATTCCAAGCCCTAAATCCATCATCCAAACCATCCATTCACTCTATCTACCTCTCATCTTCCCCAACATCTCACCAAATCCATTAAAATCCCCAAATCCCCCGAAACCCTAGTTTCCCCAAAGTTCTCCATTTGTTTCCAGATCTGATCCTAGGGTTCCCTGGAGTGTTTCTTCCGCCTCCTCTCAGTAAGAAATCGATCTACCGTTGTTTTCATATCCTATTTATATTTTTATGAAACCCTAATAAAATTACATGTTGTTTGTTGTTGTTTCCCCATAACAGCGATTTTCCCCGTAGATTAGCATCCGTGAGACGAAGTGGTCATCATCCCCGGTGCTAGGCAAGTGAAACTTGCCACTTAGGGTTTAGGCCATGTTTTAGGCCATTTGCATAATGTAGGCACAAAAGAGGCTAGGCGACGAAATGATACTCGCCTAGGCGCAAATTGGGGAGCTAGCTTGACAACGAAGCTAGTCCCGACATATATCATGTTGCACAATTACCATGTCATGTTTACTTTCCATTAATGGTACGCAATTTAAATGTCATGTCATTGCATCCTTAAGTGATTCCGTGATTGCGTAGCATCGCTACACTACTTGTGTTCCTGGCTCGTGACCAGAAGCGAGCATAATGAGTTGCTAACCCCAACGCTCGATATATTGAATTGTGAACTAAGAAACAAGCTCCCGTGTAGGGCAACCCTGGCTCACTTGCTGGGCTCTTGTACAGGGACCCTGGCTTGTTTGCGTGTGGGTATTGGGGGTAAGGGTTAAGCGGCCAGTCAACTGGGGGTCTGTTTGATCAACAACTGCAGTTGTAAGGCGTAAACTCTTTGGGGTGGGGTAGTGTTTAGTGCCGATCGGTCTGAATGTTGTACCATTCAGCGAAGGGCGTAAACATCTATAAACAACAGTGAAACGTGAATAGTGTTTAATGTTGTACCATTCAGCGAAGGGCGTAAACATCTACAAAACAACGTGAAACGTGAATAGTAAATTGATTGAGATTGTTAGTAGCGTGGCTACTCTTGTCTTGTCCCGATAAATTGTTCCCTTGTACAAAATTGTCTTGCCATGTCTTAATTGTGCACTCATGTTATAACTGCCATGTCATGCATACTAAACTGCTAGGTTGATAGTTGCCTTACTTTCAGTTTCCTTGCCCAAGTCTTTTAGACTTGCTGACATGTGCCCCTTTACTCTTTTGGGTGACACATGTTAGATCCCGAGCCTGAGTACCTTGTTGAGGACGAGGTGTTTGCTGACGCCGAGCCTGAGCTTGTGTTTGACGGGGAGTACGTGGACACTGGGGACCAGTCCTAGTGTTTTCGTTGAGTTTTACTTTTGTTTAAGACTGTTATTTTGTTATCGGTGCGTAGCACCTATACTTTGTTGTCGTTGCTTTTGTTGGCCTTGTTCTGGGCCTTTAGACTCTTTTCTTTTAGCCTGGTGGCTTTTCTGGATGTTGGACTTATTTCTGTGTTGGACGTTATGAGATATGAGATTTTTATTCATGTCTCTCCTTGTGTTATTATTGATATTCTGTTGCGGTTACATGGACCTGTTTATCTTTTATGGACGCTTATCGGGTTTGGGGCTTCACAGCCCCACTCCCGTGCGGACCTTTTCACGCCTCGCCTCCATTTTAGGGAAGCGGGTCGTGACATGTTTTGTTGGTGGCCCATGCAGGTCCTTCTGTAACTGCGATTTTTTTAATAGCGATAGTAATATTAGAATGTCCAATAGATTAAGTTCGACGTCCGAGTCATAAGCTATGAGTCTAATCTGATTCGTTTTCTGTGTCACTAGATGGCAGGAAGGCGTTTCACCCGTGGTGGGGGCAGTGGTGCGCTCCCTCATGATGAGGGGCCTGAGCGGGAACCCACCAACGGTGAGATGATGTGGATGATGATGCAGATGATGCAAGTGCAGCAGGGCGTGCTTCTGCAAGTCCAGAATGCTCCACTTGCTCGAGCTGCCCAGGCACTTCCGGATGCTCCTCGCTCTGAGCCGGGAGCAAAGCAATTTCGGGAGCTGGGTCCCGCATATTTTGATGGGTCTGAGGGTCCTCTGGCTGCCGATGAGTGGATTCGGAACATCGAGGACAATCTGAAGATGGCCAAGATCACCCCGGCTGGATGGGTTGATTTGGCGAAGAGGCAACTCAAGGATAATGCTCGGAATTGGTGGGATGCGGAAGAGAAGTTGTTGGTAGAGCCGATAGCTTGGGCTACCTTCAAAGCCAGATTTGAGGGTGAGTTCTTCCTGAAAGCTGCCAGGGAAGAGATGCTGCAGCGTTTTATCGACTTGTAGCAAGGGAGCTCGTCGGTGGACCAGTATCACCAAGAGTTTATGAGGCTGAGTCGGTTTGCACCAAAGATGGTGCAGGACGCTGAGGAGAAGGCTCAGAGGTTCCTGCAGGGGCTTGCTTCGGAGCTCCAGAGTTTTGTGACCTCCTCTGACCGGGAGTCATATCAGAAGGTTTTGGTCGCTGCCAAGAGGCAGGAGCTGCTCGTGAACCATAGGAGGGGGTCTGTTGTTGGTGCTGGAAAGAGGCCTGCGGAACAGGCGAGAGCTGTGGTTAGACCTGGATTCAGGCCTAATCAGTCCGCTCAGTTTAAGATGCCAGGAGGGCCTATTCTGAAGACTTGCCATTTCTGCGGCAAGCCTGGCCACATCAAGGATCAGTTTCGGAAGTTTCTGGGCCAGTGTCTGGTTTGTGGTGATGCTTCCCATGTCGCGAAGGACTGTCGGCATGCGGGTCCGCTACGGAGGGCACCTGTTGCAGCACAGCCGTTGCAGCAGCGGGCGTCTGTTCCTGCTGGACGTGGAGCAGCACTTGTTCCACAGAGGCAGGCTTTCCAGTAGGCTGTTCCGCCGAGGAGGCAGGCTTTTCTGATGACCGCTGTGGAGAACGAGGCTGTAGATGAGGTTATCGCAGGTAATCCTCAATCTAGCTGTTATCTTCCTAGCTGGTTTTGATTGTTAGATTATGTTGTTTGCTTGAACATGATTGTTTGCTAGACTAGGGCTTGATTGTTAATTGCTTGTTAGGAATGGTTTTGGTGTGCACATTTCCTGCGCGAGTCCTCTTTGACTCTGGTGCATCGATGTGCATAATTTCTCGGGACTTCGTGGAGAGGCATTCCTTGTCGACGTCCCCTCTTCCCAAGAGTTGGAATATCGTTACAGGGAATGGCATGGTCTCAGTGCATCATGGTTGCAATTCTTGCTCGTTGGTGGTCTGTGGACATGAGCTCTTCGCTGATTTCGTTGTCCACGACATCATCAACTATGATGCAGTTCTTGGGATGGACTGGCTTGCGAGCTTCTATGCTACGATTGACTGCAGGAAGAAGAAGGTGGTGTTCGAGATTCTCGGACATCCAGTGTTTGAGTTCAGTCGTGGTAGCAGTTCGCTTGGTCCTGTCAGATTTCGGGCCAGGCCGGTGGAGGCTGTGGCTATGCAGATGGAGCTGGAGTGGCCAGCTATGGTGCGAGATTTCGGCGACGTTTTCCCCGAGGAGATGTCTGGTTTTCCACCTGACCGAGCTCTGGAATTTTCTATTGATCTCGTTCCAGGTGCGCAGCCAATTTCGAAGGCGCCGTATCGTATGGCACCTGCAGAATTGGAAGAGTTGCGGAAGCAGTTGGATGAGCTTTTGCAGAAGGGTTATATTAATCCCAGTGTGTCTCCGTGGGGAGCACCGGTGCTGCTGGTGAAGAAGAAGGACGGTTCGTGTCGCATGTGCGTGGACTATCGGGAGTTGAATGCGGTGACAATTAAGAATAAATACCCGTTGCCTCGCATCGATGATATTTTTGATCAGCTCGAAGGTTCGAGGGTGTTTTCTAAATTGGATTTGAGGAGTGGTTACCATCAGTTGAAGGTGAAGAAGGATGATGTGCCGAAGACAGCGTTCAGGACGAAGTATGGACACTATGAGTTTGTGGTTATGCCTTTCGGCGTGACTAACGCACCCGTAGTTTTCATGAATCTGATGAACCTGATTTTCTATGACTTTTTAGATAAGTTTGTCGTTATCTTTATTGACGACATTTTGATCTATTCGAAGTCGGAGGAAGAGCATGCCTCGCACTTAAGGACGGTATTGGAGATCTTGAGGAAGCATCGTTTGTATGCTAAGTTTTCGAAGTGCGAGTTTTGGCTGGATAGAGTTGCTTTTCTCGGGCATGTGGTGACTAGAGATGGTATTTCTGTGGATCCCGAGAAGATTAGGGCCATCAGAGAGTGGCCTGTTCCGTCGTCTGCGTCTGAGATTCAGAGTTTCCTTGGACTTGCTGGTTACTATCGGCGATTCATTAAGGACTTTTCTCGTATTGCTGAGCCGATGACCAGGTTGACGCGGAAGGATATTGCTTTTGTTTGGACGGATGTTTGTGGGAATGCTTTTGGTGTTCTGAAGGAGAGGTTGACGACTGCCCCTGTTCTTGTTGTGCCTGATCGCAGCGGTGGATTTGAGATCTTTTGCGATGCTTCTGGCAAGGGTCTCGGTTGTGTATTGCATCAGCACGGACGTGTTGTGGCGTATACGTCTCGCCAGCTTAAGGTTCATGAGAAGAATTATCCGACGCATGATTTGGAGTTGGCTGCCATTGTGTTTGCTCTCAAGATTTGGAGGCACTTCCTGCTGTGTGAGAAAGTGAAGATTTTCACCGATCACAAAAGCTTGAAGTATATTTTTACTCAGAATGAGCTCAACATGCGACATCGTCGATGGTTGGAGCTTATGGCGGATTATGATATTGATTTGCAGTTTCACCCTGGCAAGGTGAATGTGGTCCCTGATGCTTTGAGTAGGCTTCCCGCGGTGATGATTTTGACCTCGCAGTGGAGATTGCAGCAGGATTTTTGCGAGTCTGGGATTGAGGTTGTTCTTCCTGGGGAGGCTTCTTCGTTGATGTACATGCAGGTACAGTCGACGATCGTGGATCGGATTAAGGCTGGCTAGGCTGAGGATCCGAAGTTGGTTAAGATTCGGGAGCAGGTTGAAGCCGGTCTGCAGACTGACTTCTTGATTCATGAGGATGGCTCGCTGAGGTTTGGAGCCAGGTTGTGTGTGCCAGCTGGGAATATTAGAGAGGAGTTGATGGTGGAGGCACACAGTTCACCGTATTCTGTGCATCCTGGTGGCACCAAGATGTACCAGGATCTTCGTCTGAATTATTGGTGGCATGGTATGAAGAGGAGCGTGGCTCGGAGTGTAGCCAAGTGCTTGGTTTGCCAGCAAGTGAAGGCGGAGCATCAGCGTACGGCCGGGTTGCTACAACCGCTTCTGATTCCAGAGTGGAAATGGCAACACATCACTATGGATTTCGTGACTGGACTACCTCAGAGTCCGAAGCAGAATGACGCGATTTGGGTGATCGTAGATCGATTGACCAAATCTGCGCACTTTATTCCGTTCCGAGTGGGACAGTCCACTGAGGCGCTAGCAAGGAGATATATGGAGGAGGTTGTGTGACTTCATGGAGTCCCCGTGAGTATCGTGTCGGATAGAGACACGAGGTTCACATCTAAGTTCTGGCAGAGTTTACAGAAGAGCTTGGGTATGCGTCTGAGTTTCAGCACGGCGTACCATCCGCAGACGGATGGCCAGTCCGAGAGGACGATTCAGATTTTGGAGGACATGCTGAGGGCGTGCATGTTGGATTTCAAGGGTTCGTGGGAGGACCATCTACACTTGGTGGAGTTCTCTTACAACAACAGCTTCCAGGAGAGTATTGGCATGGCGCCTTTCGCCGCTCTTTATGGGAGGAAATGTCGATCGCCATTGAGTTGGGATGACGTTGGTGATCGGGAGCTGTTGGGACCTGAGATGATCGTGGAGGCCGTGGAGATCGTAAGAAATATTCGGGAGAGGTTGAGAATTGCTCAGGACCGTTTTAAGCATTGGGCGGATGCTAAACGTCGTCCTTTGGAGTTTCAGCCGGGCGACCATGTGTTTTTGAGGATTTCCCCGAATCGTGGTGTGATTCGTTTTGGGAAGCGAGGGAAGTTGAGCCCGCGATACATTGGACCGTTTGACATTTTGGAGAGGGTCGGTGAGGTAGCTTATCGCTTGGCCTTGCCGCCATCTTTGGAAGGAGTTCACAATGTTTTCCATGTGTCGCAGCTTCGTCGATACATTAGCGATCCATCTCATGCTGTGGATTTTTCGGAGATTGCCGTTCGCCCCGATATGACGTATGACCAGCATCCAGTGTAGATTCTGGACAGGCGTCAGAAATCGCTTCGGAACAAGGTTGTCAATCTTGTGAGGGTGATGTGGCGACACGGCTCACCTGGAGAGTCTACTTGGGAGAATGAGGATGAGATGCGAGAGCGTTTCCCACTTTTGTTTCCGGACTCGTGAGTATATAGAAATTCCGAGGACGGAATTTTTCTTAAGTTGGGGAGGATGTAACGACTGCTTTTCATGTATCTGGGTTTAATATAATATAATATGTGTTTTGGTGGATTTTCTCCTCTTGCGTGGTTTTCGTCTCCGTGACTTTCATTTTCGATCGATTCGTCGTATTTTCTCGTTTCTTCCTTAGGATCGTCGATTTCGGAGTAAGTCATTCGTGACGGGCTTCATAACGGTCGTATCTTACTGTTAGATCAAGCCTAGGAGTCTTAGGAATCGATCCCGGAGCTTCGCTCTCCGTATCGGAACTTTTGGTGCTAATTAGCCGGTGTAAGAAGGGCCACCGACCGACTAGATGACGATCCAGTCGGTCGGCAATCCTTCTTGGACCGACTAGTTGGCTTTCTAAATTAATCTGAAGCTACTGTTTATCGTTAGTCGGTCTAAGAACGTTGGTTGACCGACTAGGTTGCAAACTAGTCGGTCGGCAATGCTTCTTTAACCGACTAACACATCATCTTAATTTTAGTTGAGTTACTGTTTACTCTTAGTCGGTCTAAGAACGTTCATCGACCGACTAGATGCTAAACTAGTCGGTCAGTATTTGTTCATGGACCGACTAACTCTAAAATCCTATTTTCGTTCAGAAGTTACTGTTTACACTTAGTCGGTCTGCGTTGGTCGACCGACCGACTAGTTGCCAAACTAGTCGGTCAGCGGTTGCTCTTTGACCGACTAACCTGTGTTAAAACCCTAATTTCTGGGCAGCCGCCAGCCCATCCTATTTAAACCCAACCCAAACGATTTCTTCTTCCTCAACACGACCCAAAACCCTAAAATCTCCCCCATTGAGCCCCCATCTTCCTCCAAGCTTCAATCCTTCATCCAAGCCCTAAATCCATCATCCAAACCATCCATTCACTCTATCTACCTCTCATCTTCCCCAAAATCTCACCAAATCCATCAAAATCCCCAAATCCCCCGAAACCCTAGTTTCCCCAAAGTTCTCCATTTGTTTCCAGATCTGATCCTAGGGTTCCCCGGAGTGTTTCTTCCGCCTCCTCTCGGTAAGTAATCGATCTACCGTTGTTTTCATAACCTATTTATATTTTTATGAAACCCTAATAAAATTACATGTTGTTTGTTGTTGTTTCCCCATAACAGCGATTTTCCCCGTAGATTAGCATCCGTGAGATGAAGTGGTCATCATCCCCGGTGCTAGGCAAGTGAAACTTGCCACTTAGGGTTTAGGCCATGTTTTAGGCCATTTGCATAATGTAGGCGCAAAAGAGGCTAGGCGACGAAATGATACTCGCCTAGGCGCAAATTGGGGAGCTAGCTTGACAACGAAGCTAGTCCCGACATATATCATGTTGCACAATTACCATGTCATGTTTACTTTCCATTAATGGTACGCAATTTAAATGTCATGTCATTGCATCCTTAAGTGATTCCGTGATTGCGTAGCATCGCTACACTACTTGTGTTCCTGGCTCGTGACCAGAAGCGAGCATAATGATTTGCTAACCCCAACGCTCGATATATTGAATTATGAACTAAGAAACAAGCTCCCGTGCAGGGCAACCCTAGCTCACTTGCTGGGCTCATGTACAGGGACCCTGGCTTGTTTGCGTGTGGGTATTGGGGGTAAGGGTTAAGCGGCCAGGCAACTGGGGGTCTGCTTGATCAACAACTGCAGTTGTAAGGCGTAAACTCTTTGGGGTGGGGTAGTGTTTAGTGCCGATCGGTCTGAATGTTGTACCATTCAGTGAAGGGCGTAAACATCTACAAACAACAGTGAAACGTGAATAGTGTTTAGTGCCGATCGGTCTGAATGTTGTACCATTCAGCGAAGGGCGTAAACATCTACAAAACAACGTGAAACGTGAATAGTAAATTGATTGAGATTGTTAGTAGCGTGGCTACTCTTGTCTTGTCCCGATAAATTGTTCCCTTGTACAAAATTGTCTTGCCATGTCTTAATTGTGCACTCATGTTATAACTGCCATGTCATGCATACTAAACTGCTAGGTTGCTAGTTGCCTTACTTTCAGTTTCCTTGCCCAAGTCTTTTAGACTTGCTGACATGTGCCCCTTTACTCTTTTGGGTGACACATGTTAGATCTCGAGCCTGAGTACCTTGTTGAGGACGAGGTGTTTGCTGACGCCGAGCCTGAGCTTGTGTTTGACGGGGAGTACGTGGACACTGGGGACCAGTCCTAGTGTTTTCGTTGAGTTTTACTTTTGTTTAAGACTGTTATTTTGTTATCGGTGCGTAGCACCTATACTTTGTTGTCGTTGCTTTTGTTGGCCTTGTTCTGGGCCTTTAGACTCTTTTCTTTTAGCCTGGTGGCTTTTCTGGATGTTGGACTTATTTCTGTGTTGGACGTTATGAGATATGAGATTTTTATTCATGTCTCTCCTTGTGTTATTATTGTTATTCCGTTGCAGTTACAGGGACCTGTTTATCTTTTATGGACGCTTATCGGGTTTGGGGCTTCACAACCCCACTCCCGTGCGGACCTTTTCACGCCTCGCCTCCATTTTAGGGAAGCGGGTCGTGACACAGGTTGACCAGGAGTACCTTGCCGTTATGTTCCTTCGCTGAGACGCTTTGTGCCTTCGTATTATTTTGTACATTGTTGTTTCTTTCAAAATTTGTATGGGCTCTATGACCCTATTTACATTTCATACTTTGTTGTATCTATTCTGAGACTTAGGATTGTAAATATATTATCTGTGTTGTTTGAGTCGCATGCAAGAATCTGCAAGTGTTATCACAGACGCGTAATGTGCTTAAACCAAGGAGGAAGAAAAAAAATACATCCTTCTTGTTTTAAGCACATGCAGACCTTCGTCGTGTCCTCGCTCCCAAGTACAATGGGAAGCGGGGCGTGACAGGTTTGTTCAACAGTCGACTGTCACGAGTTCAGATTCTATCCGTTGAGATTTTTCTCACGGATTCCAATTGGGTTTTTGCCTAAATTATTTTGTGGATTTGAGAAAACTATAAATAGTGCTTTTATTGTTTGATTGGAAGGTTACTCATTCATTGCAAAATCTCTCAAGCTTTCATTTCCAAAGATCACAGCTCTCAAATCCAAAGCCCTAAGTATTTCCAAATCTTGATCTCTTGCTCTCCAACCTAGAACCAAAGGGTTATCATCTAGGCAATTGGTGCAGTCAAGAGAAAGGCCTTCTCATCTCTTCCAAGAGAGTTCTTCAACACACATCACACTCCTTCTTCAAGTTCTACTTCAAGGCATACGTGATTGTAAGTGTTGTTTTCATTATTTCATAACTTTCGTTATTTGAGTTTTGCTCTTGGTTGTGAGAGTGGTTTTTGCTTGCTCCCTGGTTATGGTAGTCAAGGACATCGATTATATTCGATTGCACTTGTAGGGTTGCTACAAGTGGGTTTTAAGGTAACCTCAAGTTAGGGTTCTAACTTGAGTATCCGGTGGTATCCGGGTGGTAGGGACGTAGGATTACCGGGAACAAGTCGGGAGTTGACTTGGGTAATCTGAACCCTTGAAACATCTCTTCATTTGCGTGTGTTTCATTTTGGGTTGTTTTTCTATTCCGCACTATTTGTTGGATTGCATTTTATTTGGCGTAAATTCCTTTTAAATTTGCATAAACACTATTCAACCCCCATTCTAGTGTTTTCCCCATAGACATGGTCCTTACACGTGTGTCTCACCACACACGGATGTGTGGAAGCACACAACCCAGGCACAAAATAAGCCCCCACATGACCGTGTACACGGTCGTGTGGGATGTTTGGAGAGAAGGCTGAAGCGAGATCGACACGGTCGTATGGCCATCTATACGACCGTGTCACCGCATGGATAGAAAAGAGTCAGAAAGCTGATCTTAAGCACTGTGAGCACACGGTCGTATAGGATACCTACACGACTGTGTCAGACCATGTTTGCTACTGGGTTTTAAAGGCTGTTTCTGAGCAAGATCGACACGACTGTGTCGTCTGCTCGACACGATCGGGTCAGGTTTTACCCGATTTCTATTGGGTTTTAGGGGTGTTGGATCTGGATCTAAGCCTAGGGGGGTGAATAGGCTAATAAAAATTCTTGCAAATACAAGAGCAATCACAGGCAGTTATTCAGCAATCACAGGCAGTTATAAGCAGATGCAGAGTAAATATAATCAATCACATAATGCACATCAGATTTACCCTGGTTCGGTCGTCCCTACGACCTACGTCCAGCCCCCAAAGAAAATACTAGATTAGTAATGTTACAGGTACAACCATAAAAAGCTAGAGAACATTCTCTACACTTACCAGGCTCTCCGTACCTCACTCCCACAGTGTTAAACAAAAAATAATCCTAGTATAAGCTTTTATTGACTAGCCTCAACTAATCAAGTCCCTCTTGTCTATCACCAACTAGACAAGTCCTCAAAACACAAATATGGTGAAGTTTCCCCTACAAAGATCGCAATACTACTACACAAATATAATAATAAAGAGTTTAGGAAATCTCAGATTGTGTAGGCGTAGTCGTCTCTGTCAATCAGCTCAGATCAGATCAAGTCTGACGATGATGTAGACTCTGATCTCAGCAACTCAAGTTGCGGCCAGCACCCTTGGTTGAACTTGCGGCCTTGGATGTCTCCTTGTGGTAGCTTGTGCAATGAAGATGTGGTCTCCTCTAGGATCTTGCGCAATATGTGATGTAGCTTCCATTGGCAAGTTGCGCAATATGTGATGACTCCCTTCGCTTTGTTGCAGCCTAGGAGGATTGTGCTTGCAAACTTGCGGCTTGAGGCTTGGATGGCCTTGGTTGATAGTTCGTCCTCCTTGCGTGACCGTGACGATGGTCCTTCCTCCTTGCAATAATGTAGATGATAGCTAGGATTTTTTTGGACTTGTAGCTTGTAATAATGAGGGATCTTGGCGTGCAGCTTAGGGGATCAAAACTAGGTTTTTGTGCCTTCAAGATTGCAGCAAGGTTTAGCTTGGTTCCTATCAAAGTTGCGTATTGGAGGAGGGGAGAGGCAAAGTTGTGCAATGTATGAGAATCCCTTGCAACTTGCGCACCAAAGGGGGAATTATGTTTGACCGAAATTTCTCTTTGTTTGCCATCTCTCACTTTTCTCTCCTTTGAATATGGGTTTATATAGGAGATTATGAGATCAATTAGAATCAAATAAAATCCCATTTATGGAGGAGATTGGATGTAATCCTAACTTGATTATGATTTGAATGAATCACCATGGAAGATCTCTTCTAGTCACACTAGGATTTGGAGTTTGAATTTGGATGGCTATAGGATTGAATAGGATCTCAGTTAAGATCTCATTTAATCTCTTATATTGATTTACATGAGATTCTCCATATCTCTCCATTTTTGACCAAGTCTTTATTTATGTAGGAGGGATTTGATTCATCCACTTTTGATATGAATGAGATCTCTCCATATCTCTCCATATTTGACCAAGTCCACATTGCAAATGAATTGCAATTTCTCCATCACTTTGACTTTGTTCATCTTTGCGTATTTGCGAGCTTGCTATTCCTGAAAACACTTAGCACAAATATTAAATCGTTCACACACGTTTATTATCATCAAACACAAAGTCATCGATCGTTGTATTCAATAACACGTTGTATCCAACAATCTCCCCCTTTTGATGATGACAAACCAATATAAGATTTGAGCAATAACGATTCAAATAATATCATCGTGACATGTGTGTGTGTGAAGTGTGGTGATGTAGGATGTATGCAACAATTTAACAATGATGTTCAAGCATTCATGCATGCAACATAATATAACAAGCATATAGCATGCTCCCCCTATATTCATGCTCCCCCTTGAACATGTATTCACCCATTCAATAAGCACATGCATTCACTCATAATGCTTCTCCTTAAACCAATATCCATATATGCACATATAAGCATGTATCCATATATTCATAAGCATTAGTATACAAATCTTCTCAATATTTCTTCCCCTTAAATCAATATTCATATATGCACATACAAGCATGTATCCATATATTCATAAGCATTAGTATACAAATCTTCTCAATATTTCTCCCCCTTTGTTATCATCAAAAGTTCATATATGAAGTCAAATTTATACCACATGTAAAAAATGAGTATTATAAATTACAACAAACACTTGCATGTAGACATTCGTAAAATAATCACTTCAAATTCAATGAAAAATTCTAACATAGACTTCAACACCTTCGTGTAAGTGTGATGATTAAATATTGAAGCACATAAGGAGAACTTTTAAGAAATTCAACCAAAACCAATCCATACTTTCCATGTAACATGATATCACCTAGGATTGATTTTCTCCATCTCATTAACAATGAGTTTAAGGTATCACACCAAATAACATAGCCTATAAGGACTCTTAGTTGTTGGGGTGGCATTGCTTGACGAGTATAACGCCAACGCTAAAGATTACCCGTAAAACATATGTTGGATACTCGTGGTAGTATACTTGCCAAGGATTGTATCCATTTTTCATACAGAGCTATTTTCATTCTTTTTCAAATTTTTTGGTTCATATTCAATTCTTTTGTGCTCAATTTTTATCCATGGTAAGACAAATCATATCCCTTAGATTTTCAGTTATTTTCATCCTACATTCACTTTCCAATATTTCATAAAAGTTGTCTCCAAATGTACAACAAAATTTAATGCTCGTGGAAGTGAAAGTGTAGGTGTAGAAATCAAATTATTCTAATCATTGAACATGTCATGTCTATTTTAGAAGTCTAACATGCGCATGTATTTATAACAATAATATAAAAATTTCTACATTGATATGAATATCATTTATTTTTACCACTTAAATTATTCAAAAGAAAGATATACATTAAGCCCCATTTTTTTTGCTTTTTGTGTTTTTCATTTTTTTATTTTTGTTTATAAAGAACTAAGCTAGCAAGCAAACAAACTAGCACACAAATAAAAACAAATCAAGCACACACAAAAATTCTATGAAAGTATGCATTAAGTTCAAAGTAGAAACCATACCTTCACGTTATCGCTTGGCTAAGGAACTAATAAATGCGACGTCCAATCCATAGTTCCTTGCCACCTCCATCTTACCTACACGGAAAATGTTATATGTGACCTTAGAATCCAACAAGGTCCACTCATGTTAATCATCAAAATTTTAGGAACCCATATTTGCTTGAATTTAATGTTCTTGTTCCTATATTTGCAATAATAAGAAGTATGGCCAACGCAACCACATGTAAATCACTTTGCATGAATATTTCCAACTTTTGTTGTTTCAATGTGAACTTTTCTATATTTTGAATTTTCACCATTTTTAAAATCATATCCAAGTCCGTGTCTATTATTGCCATAAAGTTGATTTCCAAGAATTATATCCAATGATTGTTTTCCAATAGAGAATTTCTTTATGGACAATTCTAGATTAGTGACTTTGGATTTCAAGGATGTATTTTCATTCACAAGCAAAGTACATTTACTAATGAAAGCTTTCTTGTATTACTCTTCTTTCTTTTCAAAATCAACCATTTTGCTTTTAAGCTCATTATTTAGCATGCACATCTTTTCATTAAGCAATTTATTTTCCGTTTCTAGCTTAATCAATTTTTCTTTATACATGTTATTTTCATTTAATAAAGTGGGACAAGAAAGACAATCAACTTTTCAGGCATGTCAGCTTTTTCTTTTTTCAGCAAATCAATTGTAGAATTACATTTAACAAGTTTTTCTTTCAGATTTTTAATTTCTTTAGACATGTCACAAGTTTCTTGTTGCATTTCAAAGTTATCATTTCTATAGGCATATAAGGTCGATTCTAGCTCTACAATTTCATCTTGCATTGCCTTACAAATATTCAGAAGTTCAGCTTTACTACCAGATTTTCATCATATTTTTCCATCAAGCAGAGGGATGTGTGAGCAGTCTCCTCAATCTTATCTTTGCTATCGTCATCCCATGTTAACTTTAGAGCTTTTCCTTTCTTTTCAGCGACATTATTCGTTTCTTGTGGGTAATCCTTCATACAATGTCCCTTGTTCCTGCATTTAAAACACCTCACATTTTCAGTAGCAATCTGGTCAAGGGAATTTCTAGCAGGATTAGAGTTATTAGAGCGATTAAACCTTGGTACAATTTCTGCTCTTCCTTGCTTGGTCTTGATGTATTTTCTAAAGTTTCTAACCATTAGTGCTTGCTCCTTATTATCATCTTCATCTTCGCTAGCTTGAAGAGCTAGTGGTTTTGAAGCCTTTACCTCTGGTTTCTCTCTAGCATCTATACTCTGTAGCTCAAGGTCGTGTGACATTAAGTTAACAATCAAGTCCTCCACTCTCATCTTTGATAGATCTTTAACTTCTTTAATGGCGGTGACTTTATGACGGAACGAGCTTGGTAGCGCCCTTAAGATTTTCCTCACCTGCTCAAGACTAGAGTATGGCTTATCAAGGGAGCTAGACTGGTAGACGATATCTGTGAACCTCGCAAACATCTCTTTGATGGATTATAATGGAAGTATGCAGAAGCTCTCGTACTCTGTGCTCAGCAAAGCAAGTCTAGACTCCTTGACTAGTGATGTTCCTTCATGCGTCACTTCCAGCGTATGCCATATTTCCTGCATAGTTAAACATTATGAGATACGATTAAATTCAGCTTTATCCAAAGAGCAAATAAGTGCATTCATAGCTCTACCATTTAATGAATAAAGTTTCTTATTAGCAGCATCCTACTTATCTTTTGGCTTTAAAATTTCAGTTTCTTCAATTTTAATAGTAGGGGGTTCATATCCGTTTTCAACAATATCCAACACATCATAATCAGCATACACTAAATAAATTTTCATTCTAGCTTTCCAATAGGCAAAGTCTACTCTATTAAACTTAGGGGTCGGGCAATAGATTGACCTTCAGCAAATGCTGAATCAGAGATATTCATGGTTATTCTAGCCTAGATCCTCTAACATGCTTTGATACCACTTGTTGGATCTGGATCTAAGCCTACAGGCAGTTATAAGCAGATGCAGAGTAAATATAATTAATCATAGAGTGCACAGCAGATTAACCCTGGTTCGGTCGTCCCCACGACCTACTTCCAGCCCCCAAAACAAATACTAGATTAATAATGTTACAGGTACAACCATAAAAAGCTAAAGCACTTTCTCTATGCTTACCAGGCTCTCCGTACCCCACTCCCACAGTGTTAAACAAAACTAATCCTAGTATAAGCCTTCTATTGACTAGCACCAACTAGTCAAGTCTCTCTTGTCTAGCACCAACTAGACAAGTCCCCAAAACACAAGTATGGTGAAGTTTCCCCTACAAAGATCGCTATACTACTACACAAATACAATAATAAATAGTTTAGTAAATCTCAGTTTGTGTAGGCATAGTCGTCTCTGTCAATCACCTCAGGTCAGATCAAGTCTGACGATGATGTAGTCTTTCATATCAGCAACTCAAATTGCGGCTAGCCCCCTTGGTTGAACTTGCAGCCTTGGATGTCTCCTTGCGGTAGCTTGCGCAATGAAGATGAGGTCTCCTCTAGGATCTTGCGCAATATGTGATGTAGCTTCCCTTGGCAAGTTGCGCAATGTGTGATGACTCCCTTTGCTTTGTTGCGGCCTAGGAGGATTGTGCTTGCAAACTTGCGGCTTGAAGCTGTTGGGGGATGTCTGCCCTCGGATCATTTGTATTTGATGCAAATGATATTTTAAGCTTAGATTAGGGACTATTTTGCATGTGATGCAAGAGGAGCTAAATGTGTCTTAAATTGTTTAAGACCATATTTAGTAAAATAAACGCGTTAAAAAGGTTATCTGGATGACGGGATCGTCCTGCTCTAAATGCGGGTTCAAACCGCGTCAAAAACGAAGTCCAAATGCACAAGTTAGAGCCAAAACAAGTCCGCCCAAACTATTGGGCTGAACCCAGCGAAAATGGAGGCCCACCAAGCCCGAATTTTCTAGTTAGGGTTTTTGAAACCCGGGATTTTTTTGACGGCTGGATTTTCCATCCTTGAATGGTTTTTGGCTAACTTTGAGACGACGTTTGAGGGGTCAAACGACGTTGGATTGACTCACCAGTTTTTTCTTACGCGTTCACCGTTCAACCCTCTTCGATTTGATAGGTTGTATCAAGATTGAAGCTCAACGGTGAGGGAGTTAAAATTCATGGAAGTTTGGCCTTTATGAAAGGCAAACTAACTTGAATTATTAAACTCTAAAAACATAGTCCCACATCGGAAGTGGAGTAAAGGGGAGGGGTCAGCCGCCTATATAAATAGGGGCCTACCCCTCCTCCAAACTCGTCCCAAACTCTAGATCTGAGCAGCTCCCAAAAATGTTGGAGCACGCTTGGATCTAAGCTTAAATTAATATTCTCTTCTCCCTAAATTTCTGCCTTGCTCCTGAAGGGCTCTAGCAAAGCCACGAAGGGGTTCGGATCTGATCCGGAGTCTTGGCGAAGGTTCACACTCAGGTGAAACTTTCTTTGGTACGTGGTTGACTCGGCGACAAGGGATTACTCGCCTCGGGACACTGAGCGGTTCGAGGAACGGTTCAGCACGGGACGGGGAGCGGTTCGGAAGACGGTGCGGTACACCTTGCCTGTACCAAGGCAAGGTTCCGGGTATGTGATTTAGAAGCTTTATTTTAATTATGTCGCAGTAGCTTAGATCCTTCTTGGGTTGGTCGGATCCACCTCAAGTTGGCATAGATCCTGGCTAAGGGTCATGATTTTCCTTAGGGGTTCGCTAAATTGTTTAGCGAATATCTTCTTTTCCGCTACTTTCATTTGATTCTGTGGTTCGTCCGACTTAGGACATGCACAGAAAAAGCCCTAAGGGTCTATCAAAACCCATCAGTGGTATCAGAGCTTAGTCTGCATGATGATCTAGGACTGCGACGTTTTTAAAATGAAAGTTTTTTAAATGCATGCTAAAATTTTTAACTTTATACGGTATTGTTAAAAAATAAAACCATTTTCATTTAAAGATGTTTTAGAAAATTTTTTTATGCGATAAAAAATGTTTTTAGAAACATTGAATATTTTATGATGATTTTAAAACATAGTTTATGAAAAACAAATATATGATAATTTTATGAAACTGTTTTAAGTTTTAAAATCATGCTTTTAAATTTAATTGTTAAATTTAGTTGCACATTAATTATTTATAGTATAAATTTTTAATGTGTTGATGCATGTTTAATAATTATGTGATGATTGTTAAATAGTTAAAAACCTTTTATGCGATATATAGGTTAATAATTGCATGTTAACTCTATAGTTGATAAAGTTAGATTATGTTTTAATGGCCATGCTTAATTATGTGATAATTGTTGAAACCTTTTAGGTTAGCCATTAAAACCTATTTGAAATTTATAAGATAAATTTTAATGACATGTTATGTTTTAATAATCATTACAAATTGTTAAAACCTAATTCCTGATTAGGGTAGTCCTTTAACGACGATTATTATTTTAATCATTATTATAATAATCTCATTAAAAGCTACACTTTAAAGTGTTGTAAATGATTTATTAAAATCCTAATAACGAATAGGATAGCACACGAACCTTATAATTGATAAGGATTTAATAAAAGATATTAAACAAATCCTTAAGGATTCAACTAGTTGATAGGATTAATTAGTTGTTAATAAAAGCCTTTTAGTCTATGGCACACATATAAAAATGACAAGCTTCATTCAATGGACCATGATCCGGTTAATGTGCTTGGCTAAGTTTGTTGGATCACCCTAGCTAGTCTAAGGGATAAGTGATCCTGGCTTAGTCAATTCCCTGGCCATGTTCTGCTGGACCGCAATGACGCGAATCATCATTATATGACACCCTGGACTATATTTAAGTAAAATACGTTAATTATCTTCTTCAAGATTAGCCGTAGCCCTCCTTGTTTTAGAGGTTGGCAATTATAGGTTCTTTGATATAGTTGTTGAGTCAACTCAAGCTATGTCATAGACACTTTATGGAAACCAACTTTTCAATACATGAGATGTAGTCTAGACTTGATCCGAACCGTCGTGTCGTGAATACACCGAGAGCCGGCGTAAGTTAGGCTAGACACGAAAACAAGGGTCCGACTGGACTAGTCTTTATGATTTGTTGAGTCAAGTCAAGGTCATAAGTGACTAGGGGTAAAAACCGATAAGGGAATCATATTCGATATGATTGATGAAGAGTCGTCTACAGATCGCAGAGTTAAGCAACTTGTTGAGTCAACTCAAGGTTGTGAGGCTCAGGGTGGTCGGATCCCTTTCCCATTATATTCAAGTTTAATTAAATTGTTCATTAATTGGATTAAAATGATCGCGAAAATAGTGGGATGATATAGATTGATAAAAACCATTCTATCTATATTTAATATTGAACATATGCTAAACTAGGGTAAGTTCTAAGGTTACCAATGGATTCAAAATATAATATTCTAAGCGAATAAGTTAACTAGTCAAAAGGCCGTTTAATGGAATATCAATGTAAATTCTAATTGATATAATAAAGTATATTCTCGTTGACATTAAAATGACCTTCTTAAGGACAGCCTTAAGGAATATGATTTCATTAAGTTCTGAGTCCAACAAAATAAATGCACGCTACATGTCAACCGCCTCTATATTGGGTAGCTGGAATTATTAATTTTCAAAAGCAAGTTTCTCCATACAATTTGTTGAGTCAACTCAAGGTTGTATGGAAAACAGTTTCGATCCGTAAGGTTCGAAACTTCGATCAAATTGTTTGATTCGAAGATGAGTGCATGAGCGGTACAAAACCATGTATCCAAATTAGATCTTGAGTCAAGCAACTTGTTTAGTCAACTCAAGGTTGTGAAGCTCAAGTGTTTGGACACGTTAGGTGTTTGTACAACTAATAATTTTGCTGTGACATTTAATATCTAAATAAGATTTAGAAAAGGAAGAAGGCACTAAGGAAATGTCAAATTGAGAAAATAGTTTTATTTATCATTAGTAAAGGCATAAGTAGGAGGAACTGAAAATGTGACATATTTGATGTCACGATTTCTAAATAATTGTTATACAAAAGACGTTTAACACATTTTTGACGAATGTCGTCACCTTGCTTCTGAAGCAATGTTTTGTGTTAGTAATTTGTAATAACTATAATATATTAAATGTTAATATATGAATACGCAAGATAGTAATAAACTTATTTGGAAAAATAGACTAGGTCATATCAAAGAGACTAAGCTTCACAAGTCACATAAAGAGGGGTCTAACCTCTTGTATTATGAAGTCTATGGACACTTATGAATCTTATTCTCAAAGGTATGTTGGCCGAAACTCCTTCTGTAAGACAGTGGAAGAGCGAGTTGTTGAAATCGCAGTCTTGTACATATTGATGTATCCAGACCCAAGTCTAAGTTAGCCAGGATAAGTTGTTCTTATTTTATTGAGACACATGTTCTTGATGAAACACAAGTCTAATAAAATAGAGAACAAAATGACAGAAGTATTTGAACTGATTCGATAAGATCGAAACGTCGAATACTTAACTGTATAAATCTTGAGTAAATAAAAGAAAATGTGATTTTCTCTCAGGTTAAGTGTCTTAACATATTGGATGTGCTTGAGAGTATGCATCGCATTTTGTTAGACATAGTGCGATTTATGGCAAGTTGACTCTGAGTTACGATCCTCCCTCTGGGTTAAGTCCCAGATTATAATGCCTTGGTTCTTGATAAAGTTCTGTGAGGACATTATCAACCAGATATTCATTAAATCAATCTTTAGGAAGTTAAAGATTACTCGAGTCTCGTGAGACGAAGAGTCGAGTCAGACATCATAGTTGATGATGGCTTAGTCAATTTCCAGGATGGAATTCGGAGTAGTGACTCTGATTAACAACTTGATGAAATAGGTCCGTGCACGTAAATAAAGTATGGAGTTTAGTTTACGTGCCCAAAAGAAATTGTTTCTTAATGTCTGCAAGCAAATCTTCTAGTTTAGAAGATTGGTGCAGAAAGAATGTAGTGAAGTACAGCTTATGTTGGTTGAGAACGTTTTCATCCTAATTCCTATAAACGAATTATGATGAAACTGTCTCGCCAGCAGATGCGTACAGATCTACTCGGACCAAACTCGATGTAAACGCACATGATAACCATGAAAACTGGGCATTCATTTATAGTTTGTCTTGTAAATATTATTTAGAAAAACGAACAAAAATGAATTAGCCAGAGAGTTTTCAAGGTCAGTGGGAGCAAATAAAACACATGCGAGGCATCAATGGGATGGAACATATTTTGATAAAATGGTCAAAAGAGCTTGATACTTTTAAATATGAACAATCTAAAATGACCAATCACTTATTAAAATTATTGTTGCAAGGTACGATGAGCTGGATGAGATCCAAGAATATTAAATGGATTCCGAAGGACCAAAAGAGTTATTTGGATAAGATTCAAATGGTTGGTCTAAAATGAACATAGAAAAGCCCCTTAAGTCTATACAAAGACTGTTTAACAGATCCACTCACGAAGGCTCTACCACATGACGTCTGAAAAGACTTATGTGTAAATACAGTATGAGATACCGGGATAAATGGGCCTGAGTGCAAGTGGGAGATGTTTGGAGACGTATGCCTTCGAGGCATACATCTCTATGTAATTGTACAAACATCTTGTTCAAAATAACAGTAAGATGTTTGGTATAAATTTATCTAAGTTAATCATAATGTAGTTATCATTAGATATTAACTTAGGTAAAGTCCTGAGACTTAATGCAAGGTCAAAGATGTATCGAGATGCGTATCTCGATCATGAAGAAATGCTTGACCGTCTGTAGCATAATTCTAAAAGGGTTCGTGGTCATAGATGTTTCGAGAAAAGGATATCGAAACATCGGATAGACCATTGTGTCTTAGTCTTCACCATATAGCGGTGACGATGATCTCATGATCGTTTGACTTGGCGAAGTCGAAGACAAGACACATGTGCTCATTGGAGAATGAGTTCACTAAACGACCTATAAGAGTTATCATATGGTTATGATTGACAAATCTGTCAATGATAACTCTTAGTGATGATAGGCAAGTTGGTCTTTGCCTTGAGGTCATTGTACAAACCTATATATGAACGGTGTCACTTAGATCTCTGACCTAGCTTCGAGGCAAGGCCTGTCGAAAGGTCTTTGGTTGGGTGACACTTGAAGCGTACGAGGAGAGTTATGACCAAGAGATGATTCGTCTTTCCCGGTCAATGGGAGTTAGTGTCGTAGAGTTAGTTCGTTCTTTAGTGAAAACTCTGGCCAGAGAATGTTGGAAGAAGTCCAACATTATTTGACTAAAGCTCGATGGAAACTAATTGGATTCGAGTTATTGGGGTTGACAGTTTGACCGTACCCTAGACTTGAATTAAACGACATAGTTTTGACGAAAAGGCTAAAACTACGGAATTTATCATGCACACAGTCAGGGTGGTCGCGAAAATACTCATGTCGATGAGTTAACCACATAAGTTTGATTCTGAAACAGGGACGACAACTGCTGCTTGTGGTCACTGCCGTATGGGGCTTTGAGCCCAACCTGTAATAGAGTCAGGCTATATGGTCTCACACAGAATGCGACATTCGTCTAGTAATAGGTAGAAACATTAGGGAGAATAAGCATTCGATGCAAGGGATAGAAAAACCTCAAAGAGTTTGCAGTTAGCTCCTGTATTCGGGATAAATGATCTTGAGTGCAAGTGGGAGATGTTGGGGGATGTATGCCCTCAGATCATTTGAATTTAATGTAAATGATATTTTACGCTTAGATTAGGGACTATTTTGCACGTGATGCAAAAGGAGTTAAATGTGTCTTAAATTGTTTAAGACCATATTTAATAAAATAACGCGTTGAAAAGATTATCTGGATGACGGGATCGTCCTGCTCTAAACACAGGTTCAAACCGCGTCAAAAACGGAGTCCAACTGCACAAGTTAGAGCCAAAACAAGTCAGCCCAAACTGTTGGGCTGAACCCAGTGAAAATGGAGGCCCACCAAGCCCAAATTTTCTGGTTAGGGTTTTTGAAACCCGTGATTTTTTTGACGGCTGGATTTTCCATCTTCGAATGGTTTTTGGCTAACTTTGAGACGATGTTTGAGGGGTCAAACGACGTCGGATTGACTCGTCGTTTTTTCTTACGTGTTCACCGTTCAACCCTCTTCAATTTGATAGGTTGTATGAAGATTGAAGCTCAACGGTGAGGGAGTTAAAATTCTTGGAAGTTTGGCCTTTATGAAAGGCAAACTAACTTGCGTTATTAAACTCTAAAAACATAGTCCCACATCGGAAGTGGAGTAAAGGGGAGGGGTCAGCTGACTATATAAATAGGGGCATACCCCTCCTCCAAATTCGTTCCAAGCTCTAGATCTGAGCAACTCCAAAAATGTAGGAGCACCCTTGGATCTAAGCTTAAATTAATATTCTCTTCTCCCTAAATTTCTGCCTTGCTCCTGAAGGGCTCTAGCAAAGCCACGAAGGGGTTCGGCTCCAATCCGAAGTCTTGGCGAAGGTTCACACTCAGG
The DNA here is from genome assembly GCA_030789695.1 of Scilla litardierei. Lineage (NCBI taxonomy): Eukaryota > Viridiplantae > Streptophyta > Magnoliopsida > Asparagales > Asparagaceae > Scilla > Scilla litardierei. The sequence goes on from CM061142.1 coordinate 554,447,534, forward strand.
TGAAACTTTCTTCGATGCGTGGTTGGCTCGGTGACAAGGGATTACTCGCCTCGGGACGTAAAGCGGTTTAAGGAGCGGTTTGGCACAGAACGGGGAGCAGTTCAGAAGACGGTGCTGTACACCTTGCCTGTACCAAGGCAAGGTTCCGGATATGTGATTTAGAAGCTTTATTTTAATTATGTCGCAGTAGCTTAGATCTTTCTTGGGATTGTCAGATCCACCTCAAGTTGGCATAGATCCTGGCTAAGGGTCTTGATTTTCCTTAGGGGTTCGCTAAATTGTTTAGCGAATATCTTTTTTTCCGCTGCTTTCCTTTGATTCTGTGGTTCGTCTGACTTAGGATGGGCACAGAAAGAGCCCTAAGGGTCCATCAAAACCCATCAGAAGCTTGGATGGCCTTGGTTGATAATTCATCCTCCTTGCATGACCTTGACGATGGTCCTTCCTCCTTGCAACAATGTAGATGATAGCTAGGATGTTTTTGGACTTGTAGCTTGTAGCAATGAGGGATCTTGGCTTACGGCTTAGGGGATCAAAACTAGGTTTTTGTGCCTTCAAGATTGCGATAAGGTTTAGCTTGGTTCCTTTCAAAGTTGCGCATTGGATGAGGGGAGAGGCAAAGTTGTGCAATGTGTGAGAATCCCTTGTAACTTGGGCACCAAAGCGGGACTTATGTTTGGCCGAAATTTCTCTTTGTTTGCCATCTCTCACTTTTCTCTCCTTTGGATATGGGTTTATATAGGAGAGTATGGGATCAATTAGAATCAAATAGAATCTCATTTATGGAGGAGATTGGATGTAATCCTAACTTTCTTAGGATTTGAATGAATCACCATGGAAGATCTCTTCTAGTCACACTAGGATTTGGAGTTTGAATTTGGATGGCTATAGGAATGAATAGAAACTCATCTAAGATCTCATTTAATCTCTTATATTGATTTGCATGAGATTCTCCTATCTCTCCATCTTTGACCAAGTCTTCATTTGTGTAGGAGGGATTTGATTCATCCACTTTTGATATGAATGAGATCTCTCCATATCTCTCCATATTTGACCAAGTTCAAATTGCAAATGAATTGCAATTTCTCCATCACTTTGACTTAGTCCATCTTTGCGTATTTGCGAGCTTATCATTCCTTGAAAACACTTAGCACACACATTAAATTATTCTCACACGTTTGTTATCATCAAATACGACGTCATCGATCGTTGTATTCAACAACATGTTGTATCCAACAAGGGGTTGTATAAATAGTTATGTGCAACGTTACTGAGGGAGAGCGTGATTTTACTCCAGTTTTCATCATCTTCTTCCTTTATTCTTAGTTTAGGAGTAGGACTATGATAGATTTTATTTGTGTTTCCCCTTGGTACAAGCTTGTTAATTGAAGGATCTTTGTATTACAACCTTTGTTGGAGATAAGTATTTCTTTCTTATTCTCTTTTATATGTTTTTGAATTGTTCTCTTGTGATTATCTCTGTGATTATCTGCATGTGTATGGAGTAGATTCTCACCTAGGGTGTGGTTGAACCCTTTTTTAGGGATTGAACATGGATTGATTATCTTGTTGGCTATTGGATTAAGAATTAGGGTTTTGCTTATGACGATTTATTATCAATGAATATTGGTTACCCCCTTTGTGGTTAATTAGATCTATCCACCAAAGATAGTTGGGGGTGGACCTAGGGTTTCTAATCCCTCCATTGATTTGTACTATCTATGTCGCCAACGATAGTTGGGCATATATCAGAGCCCTCCTAGCATTGATTAGATTTCTATCCATGATGGTGGCATGAACGATGGTTGGGGAATATTGTCGAGCGTCTTGCACCCATCATGTGACGATGACCAACGAGAGTTGGCTTGGTCAGATAAGGGGGTAGTCCTATTATAGTATCTCGAGAGTGGGGGATATGTGATAAGTTTAGGTGAAACCTCACCCTATGATTCAATTCAATAGCTACACAAGATGTTCACTTATATGTTCACCCCGCATTAGGGGGATACCTAGCCCTAAAGCCTTTCTTCTTATTTTATTCTCCCTCTTCCATCGATCACCCACGTAGTTAACTAATGCATAGGATTGACAAGTATTCGGTCAGACAACCTCCATATGGATCGACTCGTTAGTGCTACGACAATGCCGAGCGCTTGCGGTTATAAATATTAAAACTGACAAATCAATGTGGTCGTATTGGAAAGAGCCTATAGATGACCCCTTAGGTTGGTTCTGAACCTGCTGGAATTTCAACAGCTGTTGAATTTGATCCTGAAGGAGCTGATTTGAGCCACTGGATCTTCTCGAACAATGAATGGTCCAATCCACCTCGAACAAAGCTTTCCGGGGAAGAGATGAAGTCTTGAGTTGTAAAAGAGCACTTTCTTCCCCGGGGTGAACTCTCGCTCAAATTGATCCGATCATGAGCGCATTTGAGCCTTTACTTCATGAGCTTGGAATTATTGTATGCCTCCCTCCTTATCTCCTCAAGTTCCACAAGCTACATTTTACGAGAAGATGGGTCAATTTCAAAATTAAACTTTTTAATTACCCAAAACGATTCATGTTCAAGTTCAATTGGAAAATGGCAAAATTTTCCAAAAACTAAGCGATAGGGGAACATCCCTAGAATAATTTTGTAGGCGGTACGATATGCCCACAATGCCTCGGGAAGACACATGCTCCAATCCTTCCTCGAAGGATTCACCGTCTTTTGAAATATGTTCTTGATTTTCCGATTCTCCAACTCCGCTTGTCCATTGGTGTGGGGGTGGTATGGTGTGGAGACCTTGTGTTTCACCCCAAATTTCCTCATCAAGTTTGCAAAGGGACGGTTGCAAAAATGTGATCCTCCATCGCTCATCATAGCTTTCGGCATCCCAAATCGTGCAAAAATGTTCTCCTTTATGAATTTGAGCATGACGGCCGCATATTGGTCCTACAAGAAATAGCCTCCACCCATTTAGACACATAATCTATAGCAAGTAAAATGTATGTATGCCCAAAGGATGGGGGAAATGGCCCCATAAAATCATTGCCCCAACAATCAAAAATTTCCAATTCAAGAATATGGTTCAAAGATATCCTGTTTCTTTTAGTGATCCCCCCCACTTTTGGTAAGCTAAGCATGATTTACAATATGCATAAGTGTCCTTAAACATGATAGGCCAATAAAAACCACATTGTAATATTTTTGCTATGGTCTTTTGAGATGAAAAATGACCACCAAAAACACCCTCATGGCAAAAATGTAAAACACTATCGAACTCATGGTCGGGTATGTATCTCCTAACTATTTGGTCATTGTAATATTTGAAAATGTAAGGGTCATCAAAGAAGAACGATTTTACCTCAGAGCTAAACCTTTTGTAATCTTGGAGATACCAAGTTTAGGGAGTCTTACCGGTGACCAAGTAGTTCACAATGTTCGCATACCATGGTAACGTGTGGGAGACTGCAAAAAGGTTCTCGTTAGGGAAGGAATCCTTCAATGGGATGGTTGCCCGCTCTATGCTCACCGTTAGCCATGAAAGATGATAGGTAATGTGATTTTCCAACTCCCTTTTTGTCCTTGATAGCTGATATGCTCTTATTTTACATGATTTATCGCATATTTTCATGACTCATTTCACCCTCCAAACTCCCATTTTATGCGCGTTTATGCTATTATTTGGAACAATATGACTTTCAGAGCATTTATGTCCTTTTCAGGGATTTGGAGCGATATTGGGGCAATTTGGAGCCAATAAGACGATTGGCGATATGAGAGCACCAAGAAGACTCATTATACCACGCTTGAGGTACCAAAGAAGAAGACTAGAAGGAGAGAAAGAGAAAGGAGAAGCCAAGAAGCGACCGAGTTAGTTTCCCAGGCGACTTGGCCCTAGTAGCATCAGCTGCTCGGGTGAGCTGACACACAATTCTTGCAGAGGAAACAGATACACCCTATTCGATTGAGTAGGGTGGCTATTCAACCCGAGTCGTCAATTTTCATAGCGACTATTTTGAGCTTCTTTCCAAGGCACTATAGCTCGAACGGGCACGAAGGCCACTTGGTCGAGTAAGGCGAATGCCGAGATTTTCAGACAGCCGTGCACTCTTTTCAAATCTGCTATCACCTGGGATTTTTTAGTATTTTGCTAACCTAGCATCGACCTCCGACGATCCTAGTGGTGAGTCCTAACGCCCTAGTCTTTTCTCTTTTCTTTCTTTCTTTGTGTGGAGTCCTTTGTTTGCGACATCGACTGACACGACTTTCGTATCCATCACCATTATGACACTCCACAATCCATATCCACCAATAAATCCACAAGTCTAACTCAACCTAGGAGTAGATAGGTAGTATAACACCGCTTTCCCGTGTTCGATACCCGCTTGCCACAATACCGTGCGCTTGCGATTAGACGACATCGTTTCGGAGTTAATTCCGGGTCGATCAAGTTTATGGTGTCGTTGTCGGGTATTTATATCCGTGTAATTCGTGCCATAACTAAGTCTCTCTAGGGATACATTTTGAATCAATCAAGTTTATGGCGCCGTTGCCGGGGAGGCATTTCGCCATGTTATCTATTTACCACAATTAGGTTAATTAGACTGTGCAAAAAACAAAATTAAAAAAAAACAGAGAGAGAGAGAGAGGGATTTTCCCCACCACCTGCTATTATTATTATCTTTATCTCTCTTTGTACCACTGACGTCTTTTCCAGGTTGTTTACTTTGCTTGATCAGGTACAGTTGATGCAGCGATGGTGCTTCCAAAGAAGATGCGACCGGGTTCTATATGATCCTACATATATCTTGCTACATTCTGTCAGGCTGATGGAGAGTCCTTTAAGAAAGCCTTGTCCAGGTTTGAAATAATGTTAGTAATGTTCCAGACGAAGTCAGACCATGAGTGGGATGGTTCCACGATATTTGATATCTTTGCCAGAAGACTAAAGGGACCCTCACGTGAGTTTATGAAGAGGATGCAAGTGGGAAAGTTCAGTGATCTGCAGTTGGCAGCAACCTTGGAGCAAATGATAGATGATGCTCGATCTACCGGTTCGCTAACCGTTATGGCAGGTAAACCATCCGACCAAGTATTCATCGATTTCGTTATGGCTAATGTCTCTGATGCAGGTACTATCGTAGACGGAGTGCATGTTTCACTTGAAGGTAATCGTATGCACCTTTACACCATTAACACTCCACAAATAGAGACATCTGAGCTGCCAGAGGAGGACACATACATGGACCTATTGAGAAGCATCGTGGACGTAGTTCGATACACCGGTCCATTAACAATAACGACAGGTGATCCTTTTTATCTTAGATGTCAAAACTTTATTACTCACCGTATCTCTTCCACATGCACAATTGACGGTAGTGTCCATGCTTGAGTTGAGGGGGACAAGATATATTTGTATACCGTGGAGGAGATGCCTGAGCCCACAGTGTCACCTGCACCTACCGTGGGAAGGGCCAAGACACACTATCCGGTGCCTCGAGTTCTAGGACAAAAACAAAGACATAGGCGTAAAAAGGAGAAGATGAAATTCACTTTGCCTAATGCCTACTATACCAGAGGAACCCGAGGAGGAGGCCGAAGCAATGCATCACGAGGAGGCCGAGCTATATTTATTTTACATATTACACGCGAAGCCAGAGACTTTCGTCGAGGAGGTCGTGCATCAAAACGATGACACATCCATTCATGAGGATCCCGAGCATCACCCTCCTCCTTCAGAGCTTCCGCAGCCACCTCATCCTTCCACTGACTCTGAGGACCACCCACCAGAGCTTACTGCTCCCCTTCAGGGAGATCTCTTCACCCCCTCATCTCCTACATTTGATCCCCTCCAGTGTAAGATGTTTTTTATGATTCAGATTTTGACGACTCATCGTGCCTTTTGCAGGATACTTATACATATGAATAAAAGGTAAAATGGGACGTATACAAGGAGGAGAGCGAGGAGTTAGCACCCATGGACACATATGAATATGATCAAGAGGTGCGCTATGAGTCTGATGATGAGGAGGAGCATCTTGACGAGACCCACACTATTATGCCAGAGTTACCTAAGGAACCAAATGAAAACAACGAGGAGTTGATCGACGTGGTGCATGAGAGTAGAGATTTATTTCCAGGGAAGTGTTGTCAACCATACTTAATTTTAAATACTTATGTTGATGACCCTCTTTGGAATACGTTTATTTTGGGGAAGAATTATCCACATCAGAATGATGCAGCTTATCTCTTACAGGGTACAGTGGAGTCCTTGGAGAGATGCTGAGAGCCACATTACTGGAATCTGATGGAGTCCGTGGACACACGCGCCTAGCGGAGCCACGGAAGGAGCAGTTAGAGTAGTTGCATGCACCGGCAAAGATATTGGATCCACCTATTTTATAGGTGATATCAATCCAGTAGTATAGCATTTTATGCTTTGAATAAACACGAATCCTCTCGACAGCGAGAGGACCGTATAGATTTGCTTGAATAAATATCACCTCATTTGATGGCAAAAATAATCTTTTACGCCCTGAACCCATTATATATATATTAATTACCCTCCTCACATTTTGATATGTCCCACCATTTTGCTCACCACCATCGAGCATTTCTTTCAAGTAAAACCTCACTTTCCTATTCGTTTGACTTGATCTCGCTTAGCAAAGCCGTGACGTTTTTGAGTAAGTAATTTGAATAGGATTGTTTGGTATAAGCTTGTAGAAAGGCGTTCTCATGCATCATTGCATGTGCATGTAGTTGCATTAGGATTTCATGTCATCCATATCATCATTTTTCCATTCACCCCCCTCATATTTATCGTTGTTCCTCATATTTTTCCTTTTATGATCACATTGAGAACAATGTGAAGTTTAAGCTTGGGGGAGTGCATCTCCATGCCATTTAGTTGCATTAGTTGCATATTTTTACTTTTATTTTAGGATTCTTAAAATTTTTCAAAATTTCCTTCATCTTTTCAATTTTTCCATCTTATTTTCCTTTTATGTGTGTTCATGCATCATATTGTGTGCTTGTTTTTCTTTTATTTCTCTATTTTCTTTTCTTTCCTTTGCTAGTTGAATTCCCTGTGATGTTTTATCTTATGCTTTCATCTCCCTCACAACGCTTTTTTTTCATGCCATGCTACTTGGAGAATTTCATAATCCTAATCCTTATAAGTACTTGAAAATATTCTTTTGATGATCTTTCTAGTGCGAATGCATGAAGCTTATTGAAACTGAATATGCAGAGTGGTATTTAGTATGATTTCATTGGAAATACACCAAGATTCAAGCATCACTAGTATATCTGAAGCCTTGCTTTCATCTCTTATTCGCATTCTTATTGCATGCGTGATATAATTGAAAATATTACTGCTTGACTTCACTACTCATTGATATGATTAAGGATACCCGTGCTATTATACGAGTTTAGTTGATGTATTATTTTACAGAACCGTTTGTGTACACTTTTGAGTAAACCGAGCGTTATATATATTCCTTCTCCACATATATCTTATATTCGCTGCATGTCATTCGATTTCACTCCCCAAAGCTATTTCTACTGCATCCATTCCCAAAAATTCCCAACAAAAGAAAAGCAAAGTCCAAAAAGTCCAAAAAGTAAAAAAGGGGCCAAAAACCAAAAATACAAATATTATAGCTCCTACAAAAATCCAAAAAGAAAAAAAGAAAAAAAAAGCTCAAAATTCAAAGAAGAGCTCAATTTTCATTACTTGGAGAAATACATATACTATTGGGAAAACAAAACAAAATTCCAAATCCACAAATACTTCTTTGGATGCGACGGCTCAATTCAAGCTTAGGGGGAAATCTTTTGACCACATGAGTGAGCACGACATTAGAGTGGAGTTTTGCACGAACGGAAAGTTTGATAATGGTGAAACTTAATGAAACAATTTAGTTATGGGGATTTCTTATGATTTGATATGAGGATGTGTATGTCTTGGATTTTTATTCTATTCTTTATTGCATGCCTTGTGATAATTTCCATGCTTCAGTTATATCTTCTGATTGAAAAGTGTGTCGCCAATGCTATGCATATTCGATGCTATGAAACATAGGATGTTGATATAGACTAAATGTATGAATACTAAAGAGACCCCTTTCATTCATTGTTAACTCTCAAGTACTTCGTTTATATATGATATGAAATCTCTGTGGTAGTATGTGATTTACTTTCTGAGTCGTTGTGTTATGTGATGAATGTCGTGAGAACTGAGAGAATAACCTAGCGACCCCTTCCACTTCGTATTCTTTTTCGTTTTCTTATTTTTGCCTCCCGGTGAGCTTCGTATTCGTCTTCCTCGAGGACGAGTAAGAGGTAAGCTTGGGGATTTTGATATGCTCTTATTTTACATGATTTATCGCATATTTTCATGACGCATTTCACCCTCCAAACTCCCATTTTATGCACTTTTACGCTATTATTTGGAACAATATGACTTTCGGAGCGTTTATGTCTATTTCAGGGATTTGGAGCGATATTGGAACAATTTGAAGTCAATAAGACGATCGGCGATATAAGAGCACCAAGAAGACTCATTATGACATGCTTGAGGTGCCAAAGAAGAAGACTAGAGGGAGAGAAAGAGAAAGGAGAAGCCAATGAGCGATCGAGTCAGTTTCCTAGGCGACTCGTCCCGAGTAGCATCAGCTGCTCGGGTGAGCTGACACGTAATTCTCGCAGAGGAAATGGATACACCCTACTCGATGGAGTAGGGTGGATACTCAACCCGAGTCGTCAATTTCTAGAGCGACTATTTTGAGCTCTCCCCAAGGCACTATAGCTCGACTGAGCATGAAGGCACTCGGTCGAGTAAGATGAATGCCCAGATTTTCAGACAGCCGTGCACTCTTCTCAAATCTGCTATCACCCGACATTTTTTATTATTTTTCTGATATTTTTTCCAGATAGTAGACTTCAAGGCGGTTCGAACACCACCAAGAACGCACTAATCGGAGGTCGGATGAGCTCTGGAAAATTTCTGTAAGTTGATACTGCAGATCTGAAATCTATACTCGACCACCTACTCGACCGAGAAGCTATCTACTAGGTCCGAGCAGACCCTACTCGGTCCGAGCAGGCATAGCAGTGTTTTTGGAGGAATATCTGCCCTATTGCTGATTTGACCGAGTAGGATGCTACTCGACTGAGTCAGCTGGGGCCCAGAAATTAAGTTGCGTCCGGATTTGGCTTTGGGCACGAATTTCAGAGGGTTTCTTGGGCTATTTGCTAGGGTTTTAAGGGGAATATATATATGAATTGTAGCCATCATTATAGGGGGACTTTTGGAGAGCTTAGACCTTTTTAAGAGAGTTTTGGAGATGATCTTTTGGGAGTTAGGTTATGCCCTAGGCCCCTCCCTTGTATCAAGATAAGTTTTTTTATTCTCTTTAATTCTACTTTAGTTCTTCTTATTGATTACTTATTGAATATCTCTTTGATGCATGCAATGAAGTTTTCTATCGTTCTTATATCTATATCTATGATGCATGAGTAGTCTTTTCTAGGGCTAATGGATTAGCCCTAGGATTTTAGGATTTAGATGCGAAGTTGGGATTTTTAAGTTGCATTGGATATAAAGGGGGAGTATTTTGGTTGATCTTGCAAAATCCCTAGGAGAACTCGTACCGAGATCGTGCTCACGGTCGGTGGAATCGATTAAATTAAGGAGTATCTTATGGATTTAATTAGGGAGTTGGTGGATTCAACCAAGGCTCGTGACCATGCCCGGCTCGTGTCTTGATGGGATCCACCGACGAACTCTATCACTAATTGACGGCTACCGCCATTGCGTCAATGAGAGCCGCCAAAATACCTCGAAGATCTAACCCACGAGAGTGGTACGAGTTGAGAGCATTCGATCCACGAGAGTGGTGAGATTATTGTAGATCCTTAATGCACGTATCATATCCGCCTATCGCGAGAGCGGGGTTAATGCGATATATTAGATTCATGATGCCCAAACGCATGAATTCACTTCCTAGATGCTACAACCCCCAATGAAACCAATGCAACGTAGAATTCCTAACCTAGCATCGATCTCTGACGGTCCTAGTGGTGAGTCCTAATGCCCTAGTCTTTTCTCTTTTCTTTCTTTCTTTGTGTAGAGTCCTTTGTTTGCGACATCGAGTGACACGACTTTCGCATCCATCACCATTAAGACACTCCATAATCCACATCCACCAATAAATCCACAAGTGAACTCAACCTAGGAGTAGATATGTAGTATAACACCGCTTCCCCATGTTCGATACCCGCTTGCCAATATACCGTGCGCTTGCGGTTAGACGACATCTTTTCGAAGTTAATTCTGGGTCGATCCAGTTTATGGCGCCGTTGCCGGGGATTTATCTTCGTGTAATTCGTGCCATAACTAGGTTGCTCTAGGGTTACATTTTGAATCGATCAATAGGAATGTTTAATTCATGTAAAAGAAAAATCCAACGGATTAGTCTTGGTTTGGCATCTTTCTTGGAAAGGAGATATTTGAGAGCGGTATGATCGGTAAAGATAGTAATGGGGAATCCCAAAATATAGCTCCTAAATTTCTCCAATGCAAAAACAATGGCTAGAAGCTCCTTCTCCATGGTGGTGTAGTTCCGTTGAGCTTAATCTAATCTCTTGCTTGCATAATAGATCACCACGGGAACGTTGTCCTTGCGTTGTCCAAGAACGTCGCCAACCTCAAAATCACTCGCATCACCCATAATTTCGAAAGGTATCGTCCAATCCGACACATGAAGAATGGGTGAACATGTCAGCAAATTCTTCAACTTGTCAAAAGCATGTTGACAATATTGTCCAAGCAAAATCCACTTCATTTTTCAAAAGCTGCACAAAGGATGAGATATTGAACTAAAATCTTTAATAAATCTCCTATAAAATCCGGCATGCCCAAGAAATGATCGAATGTCTTTAACACAACGATGAGTTGGTAGCTTTTCTATTAACTTTATCTTGGCTTTGTCAACTTGCATACCTTCCTTAGAGACAATGTGACCAAGGACTAAGCCTTCTGTGGTCATGAAATGACATTTCTCTTAATTCAAGAGAAGGTTTTTCTCAATTCATCGATCTAAAACACAAGCCAAGTTAGATAAAAAATTATGAAATGAGTTACCGTACACCAAAAAATCATCCATGAATACCTCCAAAATATTTTCAACCATGTCATGAAAAATGCTAAGCATACAACATGAAAAGTTACGGGGGCATTGGATAAACCAAATGGCATCCTCCTAAAGGCAAAAGTGCCAAAGGGACAAGTGAAGGTGGTCTTCTCTTGTTTCTTGGGAGCTATTTCAATTTGATAATACCCTGAGTAGCCGTCAAGGAAGCAATAATCCTCGTGTCCGGCCACTCTCTCTAAGATTTGATTTAGAAATGGACGAGGGAAATGATCCTTACGCGTCTTTGAATTAAGCTTCCTATAGTCAACGCACATGCGCCACCCCATAGTGGCTCTCATGGGGACTAGATCACGATTTCTTTGGTATGACTTGAATGGGGCCAACCCATCTACTACCAGAAATTAGGTAAATAATACCTGCATCAAGTAGTTTAAGGATTTCACACTTCACCACCTCTTTTAAGTTAAGATTTAACCTACATTGCATTTTCCTAGTGGGTTTGGTGTCATTCTCTAAGTAGATGTGATGTTTACAAATTAGGTTGCCAATACCTTTGATGTCGGCAATTGTCCAACCAATTGCCCCCTTGTGAGATTTAAGCACCTCGATCAATTCCATTTCTTGCTCTAAAGAGAGTTTAGAAGATATTACCACGGGGAATGTGTCCGACCCTCCAAGAAATGCATACTTCAAATACGGTGGCAACGATTTTAAATCCAAGGATGTGTGCTTTAAATCTGACGGCCTTTGGTATGGCGTATCCAATGGTAGCGGCTCTAAGGACGGTTCCCACGTAGTCACCGAGTCAATATTTTCATAGAAATGGTCAAAAAAATCAAGAGCTTCTACAAACTCTGAATCAAAATGCTCTTCAACGAGAGTTTCAATCAAGCAAGCATCCTCAAATCCAACATCCCCCGATGGCAACTTACAAGCTTTGAAAATATTCATGTCAATGGTTATGTTTTCAAAAGAGATTTTAAGTTGACAATCCCTACAATTGATTAATGCATTGCTAGTAGCTAGGAATGGTCTACCTAAAATAATGGGTGTTGGTGATCTATCCAAAATGTAACTCCGGAAACAACCATGTTATGGCGTGAATTATACGGAGATGAATCCCCGGCAACGGCACCAAAAACTTGATCGGCCCAGAGTTAAACTCCGAAAACGATGTTGACTTACCGCAAGTGCACGGTACAGCAACGAGCAGGTATCGAACATGGGAAGGCGGTGCTACACTACCTATCTACACCTAGGTTTAGTTAGACTTGCAAGTTTTATTGGTGGAGATGGATTATGGAGTGTCATAATGGAGATGAAAGCGAACGTCGTGTCACTCGATGTTGCAAACTGACTCCACACAAAGAAATAAATAAATAAATAAAATAAAGAGAAAACAAATGAGAGAAATATCACTAGGGTTTCAGTATCCTCACTACTGCTTCGGGCATGGAATGAAGCTCATACGTGTCAAGGGATTGAATCGTCTGACGAGTCGATAATATGTTGTACGGGCTCTTTACTTCGATGCCAGTATCGTTGATAGTAAGCAATATATGGGTGTAACGAATGACTAAGGTTGGTGCCACTATCGTGGATCACCGCAACTAGATTGACGACATTACATCCCTATTCGGACATGAGGGGACTTCTCAAGACGAGTGCTACTATCGTAGATCACCGCACCAATCGAATTCCTGTCACCCCCGAATATAAAAAATCACAACATAACTCTACGGATCCCTCGATTCCTAGCTACGTTGTAGCGGCACCAACATCTTGGATCGCATCGATGCCACCATCATGGATCATCTTTGTCTCTACGGAATACCCTTTATTTTTGGGTTTATCCTGGGCTGAGCTCATCGACCACCAAGAGTTGTCAATTCAAGGGTTCTAGGGTTGTCAATTCCTAGATCCGAATGTGGTAGAATCCCTTCCTTGAGCTAAGTCCCAACAATCAAAGAATCCAAATCGAGATGGGTTTGTTGCCAATATCTTGTATCACCATCCCCGTCAAATATGATGCCCTAGCAATATGATTCAACCTAGCTCTAGCAGTAGAACTACTCAATCATAGCAATAAATATGAAATCAATGGAAAACATTGCTAGCATCATAGGAAAATAAAAAGAACTAAAATAGAATTCAAAAAAATAAAAAATACTTAGCTTGATACAAGAGAAGGGGCCTATGGCATGGCCTAACTCCTAAAAGAGTCTCTACAAAGCTCCAAATAATAAGATGGATCCCCCAACAGAATAACTAGCTCTCTCCCCAAAGGGGGATTTGTTTTCAATGACAACTACAACACACACACACACGCGCGCGCGCGTGCACACACACACACACACACACATAGTCCTCTAAAAAACATAGCAAATAACCAAAGAAAACCCTCTGAAATTCGGCCCAAACCAGTTCTGGCCGCAATTCAAATTGTAGGCCCCAGTTGACTCGGACCGAGTGAAAACTGCACTTCACCGAGTGGCAGATTTCAGCACTACAGCGTCATCTTACAGAAATTCCACAGATTTCATCCGACCTCCATTTTGCACCTTCTTGGCAGCGTTGGAACCGTCATAAAGTCTACTATCCATGAAGAATATGAGAAAAATACTTTGCCAACTAAAATGATAGCAGATCTCAAAAGAGTGAGAGGCTGTCATGAAATCTGGGCGTCTCACCTTACTCGACCGAGTGTGGTTGCACTCGGTCCGAGTGGCCTTCGTGCTCGGTCAAGCTACACAGGCTGGAAATATGCTTGAAAACGATGCTCTGAAATAATTCTTACTCGATCGAGTCACCTAGGCACTTGATCTAATGTCTGCTCGGTTGAGCTGCAGAGGCTACAGAAGCCTTGAAAACATCGTTCTGTCGATAATTTGACTCGGTCGAGTAGCAAGGCTACTCGGTCGAGTGTCCTTCTAGCTTCTCTCAGCGATTAAGTGTCGAACTCCTCCATCTTTTGCATCACCCACTCGACCGATTAACTGACTCTACTCGGTCGAGCTCAGAACTCGAGTTTGGCCTGGAATTCGTTGCTCTAACATATGTTCCACTCGACCGAGTAGCTAAGTTTCTCGGTCCGAGTGCACTGGGAAATGCTAAAGTGTTGGAAGCTTGGATCTCTTGCTCTCTTCCTTCTTCCTCTGTCTTCTCCTCCTCAATTCTTCTTCTCCATCAAGTCAAGCATATTGTAGGCCGTGCCATCTATGCTCCGGATGGTTCAGATGTGTCCATAACTGCATCTTGCTCTAAATCACCTCAAAACTTCTAAAAATGAGAATAAAGTTTTGAAGGTGATATAATACAATAAACGATCAAATGAGCTATAAAAATCAATTTTGAGGTATCGAAATGGCATGAAATGATGCGATAAATGTATGGAAAATATGGACACGTAAAATCCCCCAAGCTTACCTCTTACTCATCCTCGAGGAAGACAAATAGGAAGTTCACCGGGCAGTAAAAATAATAAAATGCAGAAGAACGCAGAGCAAAGAGGGTTGCTAGATTATTCACTCAGATCTCATGTTATTCATCACATATCACAACGGCTCAGAAAATAATTCACATGCTACCACAGAGATTTCATTTCTTACATAAATGAAGTACTTGAGAGTTTAAGATCGAACAAAAGGGGTCTCTCTAGAGTTCATACAATTGGCATGTATCCACATCATGCGTTTCATAACATCGAATATACACAACATTAGCTACATGCTTTTTAATCAAAAGCTATAACTGAAGCGTAGAAATTTCACACAAGGCATGAAGTATAGAATAAAATAAAAATCAAGACATACACGTACTCATATCAAATCATAGGAAATCCCCGTAACTCAATCGTTTCGTTAAGTTTCAGGATTATTAAACCTTCATGTTCGTGCACAACTCCACTCTAATGTCATGCTCACTCATGTGGTCAAAAGATTTTTTTTCCCCCAAGCTTGAATTGATGCGTCACATCCAAAGAAATTTTTGGTAGAATAGGACTTTTTGTTTTGGTTTTCCCAAGGGTATAAGTATTGCTCCAAGTAACGAATTTCGAACTTTTCTTTTCACTTTTGAAACTTTTGTTTCTTCTTTTTCTTTTTGAATTTTTGTAGGAGTGATATGATTTGTATTTTTGCTTTTTGGCTCCTTTTGGCTTTTTGAACTTTTTAGAGCGAATTTTGCATTTGTAGAAAATTTTCGGGAATGGATGTGATAGAAATAGCCTTAGGGAGTAAAATCAAGTGACATGCATAGAATTTAAGATATATGTGGAGAAGGAATAGATATAACTCTCTCGGTTCACTCGTGTGCACAAATGGTTCAGTAAGATAATACATCAACTAAACTCATTTATAAGAATGTGTATTCCTAATCCAATCAACAAGCAGTGAAGTCAAGCAGTAAATTTTTTCAAACGAGCATGCAATAAAAATTACGAATAAGACATAATAGCATGTCTTCAGATATGCTAGTGATGCATGAATTTTGATGTGTATCCAATGAAAGCATACTAAATACCATTCTACACATTCAGTTTCAATAAGCTTCATGCATTTACTTAGAGAGATCATCAAAAGAAATATATTTTCAAGTACTTATGAAGGGTAAGATTATGAAATAATTCTAAGTAGCATGGCATGGGAAATTAGCGTTGTGAAAGCGGTGAAAGCATAAGAAATAACATCAAAGAGAATTCACCTAGCGAAAGAAAAGAAAAGAAAATACAGAAACAAAAATAAAAGAAAATAAAGAAAAGAAAAACAAGCACACAATATGATGCATGAACACACATAAAAGGAAAATAAGTTGAAAAAAATGAAAAATTGATGCCAAAATTTGAAAAATCCTAAAAATCCTAAAAATAAAGTAAAAAAGTAAAAATGCAACTAAATGGCATGGAAGTTTACTCCCCCAAGCTTAAACTTCACATTGTCCTCAATGTGATCATAACGAGAAGATATAAGGAACAATGATAAGAATAATAATATGGGGGTGAATGGAATATGATGACATGAAATATGAATGATCCTAATGCAACTAAATGCACAAGCAATGATGCATGAGAGCACCTTCCTCCAAGCTTATACCAAACAATCCTATTCAAATGACTCGGTCAAAAATGTCACAACTTCGCTAAGCGAGATCAAGTCAAACGAATAAGAAAGTAAGATTTAACTTGAACGAAATGCTCGATGGTGGTAAGCAAGATGGTGGGGCATAAATAATGTGGAGAATGCAATCAAATCATATAATTGGTTTGGGGTTTAAAATATTTTTGTTGCCGACATATGAGGTTGTTTTTATTCAAGATATCTAAACTAAGAAAGCAATAAACCTATTCTGTCCTCTCGCTGTTGAGAGGATTCGAGATTATTGAAAGCAATAAAAACTTACACTACGGCAACACTACTAGATTGATAACACCTGTTTCAAAAGGCGGATCCAATATCTTTGTTGGGGTATGAAACTGCTCCAATTGCTCCTTCTGTGGCCCCGCCAGATGCGTGTCTCCACGGACTCCATCAAATTCTAGCAATGTGGC
This sequence comes from Scilla litardierei, assembly GCA_030789695.1. NCBI lineage: Eukaryota > Viridiplantae > Streptophyta > Magnoliopsida > Asparagales > Asparagaceae > Scilla > Scilla litardierei. Next base: position 554,464,227 of record CM061142.1, read on the forward strand.
TCCCATTATCTCTCCAAGGACTCCACTTGTACCATGTAAGAGATAAGCCGCATCAATCTGATGTGGATAATTCTTCCCCAAAATAAATGTATTCCAAAGAGAGTCATCAACATAAATATCTAAAATTAAAGATGGTTGACAACACTTCCCTGGAAATAAGTCTCTACTATCGTGCACCACATCGACCAACTCCTCGTTATTCGCTTCAGGTTCTTCAGGAAACGCTTTGTGGTCCTCTTCAGGCTCTCATATTGTCGATGCATCCCAATGCACCTACTGATCATAGACATATACGTCCATGGGTGCTAACTCCTCGCTCTCCTCCTTGTATACATCCCATCGTGCCTCTTGATCATATGTATGTATCCTGCAATAGGCATAATGAGCCATCAAAATCAAAATCATAATAAATATCATATACAGGAGGGAAATCAAATGTAAAATATAAGGGGGTAAAAAGATTTCCCTAATGGGAGCCATATGCTTAATGGGATGGTCCTCAGCATCAGTGGAAGGGTGAGGTAGCTACGGAAGCTCTAATGGGGGAGGGTAGTGCACGGGATCCTTTTGAATGGTTGTGTCCTCGTCCCAATGCACGACCTCCTTTATGAAAAGCTATGGTTCCAAGTGTAAGGCCTCCTCAAAAACATGCTCTGGCTCTGTAGGCTAATGTGTCAGGTAGGGAGACATGCGGGATGTTAAAGGATCCTCGGACTCTCCAGATATGGAAGTGTATGTGTCGTCCTTGGATGCGTCGTATCTATCATCCCACGCGAGGTAGATAACATCAATGTATTTTCCCTCTGAATCATCTCCGTCCATCCACTCATCGTATGAACTAGCTGTATCGGTGGGTGGGTGAGCGACAACAGTGCCACCTGGCTCTGCTGTGACTCCTCCCGAGTGTCTCATCGTAGTTCTTTCATCAATGCCAGGTACCGTTGTCTCCTCAGGGGTAGGGGCATCAATGTCCTCGGTCTCTCCATCGGGCTCTTAAGATAGAAGAGTCCTGCTGATATCATCGATCTTTTGTTGTGCTCGATTAAGTGTCTCATTCAGCTCAGCAAAGATTTCCTTTTGTTGAAACTCCATCTGTACGATCGCTAAATTGATGGGATGGTCAGGACTCAAGAGACAGACACAGCTTTCGTAAGGCATATGTCCCTCCTTGTCGTAAGACTCGTAATAGGCAGAACATTTTGCATAGTGATCATATCCCTCCATCTGATAGTATGGGTCCTGTGGATAATATCTGTATTCTTCTATTGGAGCCTCATACTGTATCGAATAATCATTGCTTGAATAATCAAATTGCTACATTGTACCTGAATGGCCAAAAACAAACAACCTGGAAAGTGGTACAAGATAATGGAAATAATGATAAAGCAGGTGGCGGGGAAAAATATCTCCATTTTTACGCAATCTAATCAACCTAATTTTGATAAATAGATAATATGGCGATACGCCTCCCTAGCAACAGCGTTAAAAACTTGATCTATTTAAAATGTAACTCTGGAAGCAACCTTGTTATGTCATGAATTACACGTAGATGAATCCCCGACAATGGCACCAAAAACTTGATCGGCCTTAAACTCTGAAAACGATGTCGTCTTACCGCAAGCGCACGGTACAGTTGCGAGTCGATATCGAACACGGGGAGGCGGTGTCACACTACATATCTACACCTAAGTTGAGTTAGACTTGCGAGTTTTATTGGTGGAGATGGATTATGGAGTGTTGTAATGGAGAAGGATGCAAACGTCGTGTCACTCGATGTTGCAAACTGACTCCACATAAAGAAAGAAATAAATAAAACAAAGAGAAAACAAATGAGAGAAATATCACTAGGGTTTTGGTATCCTCACTACTGCTTCGAGCATGGAATGAATCTCATACGTGTCTAGTGATTGAATCGTCTGACGAGTCGATAATATGTTATTCGGGCTCTTTACTTCGGTGCCACTATCGTGGATCACCTAGTAAGCGATATAGGGGTGTAACGAACGACTAAGGTTGGTGCCACTATCGTGGATCATCGCACCTAGATTGACGACGTTACAACCCTATTCAGACATGAGGGGACTTCTCAAGATGAGTGCCACTATTGTAGATCACCGCGCCTATCGAATTCCCGTCACCCCCGATGATAGCAAACCACAACATAACTCTACTGATCCCTCGATTCCTAGCTACGTTGTAGCGACACCAATTTCTTGGATCATATCGATGCCACCATCATGGATCGTCTTTATTGTTACGGAATACCCTTGATTATTGGATTTATCCTAGGGTGAGTTCATCGACCACCAAGAATTGTCAATTCAAGGGTTCTAGGGTTGTCAATTCCTAGATCCGAATGTGGTAGAATCCATTCCCTAAGCTATGTCCCAACAATCGAAGAATCCAAATCGAGATGGGTTTGGTGCCAATTCTTGGATCACCATTCCCATCAAATATGATGCCCTAACAATAGGATTCAACCTAGATCTAGCAATAGAACTACTTAATCATAGCAATAAATATGAAATCAATGGAAAATATTGCTAGCATCATTGAAAAACAAAAAGAACTAGAATAGAATTCAAAGGAATAAAAAATACATAGATTGCTACGAGAGGATGGGCCTATGGAATGGCCTAACTCCTAAAAGAGTCTCCACAAAGCTCCAAAGAATAAGATGGATCCCCCAAAAGAATAACTAGCTCTCTCCCTAAATGGGGGTTTGTTTTCCAATGACGGCTACAACTTTTATATATAGTCCCCTCAAAACCATAGAAAATAACCTAAGAAAACCCTCTGAAATTCAGACCAAACCAGTTCTGGACACAACTTAAATTGTGGGCTCCAGTAGACTAGGACCGAGTGGAAACTGCACTCGGTCGAGTGGCAGATTTTAGCACTGCAATGCCATCTTGCAGAAATTCCACAGATGTCATCCGACCTCCATTTGGCATGTTATTGGCGACGTCGGAAACATTATAAAGTCTCCTATCCATGAAAAATATGAGAAAAATACTTTTCCAACTGGAATGGTAGCAGATTTTAAAAGAGTGAGAGGCTGTCCTAAAATCTGGGCATCTCACCTCACTCGACCGAGTGCGATTGCACTCGGTCCGAGTGGCCTTAGTGCTTGGTCGAGCTACAGAGGCTAGAAATACACTTGAAAATGACGCTCTAAAATAATTCTTACTCGACCGAGTCACCTAGGCACTCGGTCAAGTGGACATGTCTGCTCGGTCGAGCTGTAGAGGCTGCAGAAGCCTTGAAAATGTCGTTCTGTCGATAATTTGACTTGGTCGAGTAGTAAGGCTACTCAGCCGAGTGGCCTTCTGGCTTCTCTCAGTGGCTAAGTGTCGAACTCCTTCATCTTTTGCATCACCTACTCGACCGAGTAACTGACTCTACTCGATCGTGCTCAGAACTCGAGTTTGGCCTGGAATTCGTTGATATGCCATATGTTCCACTCGACCGAGTAGTTGAGCTACTCGGTCCGAGTGCATTGGGAAATGCTGAAGTGTTGGAAGCTTGGGTCTCTTGCTCTCTTCTTTCTTTTTCTCTCTTCTCCTCCTGAATTCTTCTTCTCCATCAAGTCAAGCACCGTGTAGGCCGTGCCATCGATGCTCCGGATGGCTCAGATGTCTCCATGACTGCGTCTTGCTCCAAATCGCCTCAAAACTCCTGAAAATGAGAATAAAGCTTCGAAAGTGATATAATACGATAAACGATCAAATGAGCTATAAAAATGAGTTTTTAGGGATTGAAATGGTATGAAATGGTGCGATAAATGTATGGAAAATATGGACACATCAGTTGGTGTTTCGGTTTGTGGTCCAAGGATGTCCAAAACAATAAAGCCCACCAGATTATAAAATTTGTCCACTTGGACAAGCACATCCTCAATGCTACTCTTGGGGAATTTAACGGATCTATCGGCCAATTAGAGAATGATTGGTGTGGATTTTAATTCTCCAAGTCCCAATTGCACATACAAGCTATATGACATGATATTAACACTAGAGCCTAAATCATGGAGGGATTGTCCTATCTTTTTGGTTCATATCACACATGGAATTATGGGGGAGCCATGATCCTTGTATTTAGTTGGAGTGTTATGTTGCACAATGGCACTAACTTGTTGTGTTAAAATTCCTTTTTCTAAACGCTAACAGTCCTCTTAACGGTGCATAAATCTTTTAAAATTTAGCATACGCCCGAATTTGGTTTATTGCGTCAAGAAGAGGAATTTTAATTTGACATTTTTGAAAAATATCATGGATTTCGGATTGAAACCTATCTTTGCTTAGAGGTTGAAGCCTTTGAGGAAACGATGTGGGAGGAGTGTATGGCACGGGCTCTTCAATGACGACCTCTTTGGAATTGTTGCCTTTGGCCAAACTCTCCCTTTGCACTTCTTCAATTGTGATAGCTTCATCCTCCACAACACTCTGTGCATCAACTATTGGTGGCTCCGGCCTCTCAATTTCCCGACCACTCCTCAAGGTTGTCACCGCTTGGCAAGGTTTGACATTGGATCCTCCCAATGATGAATCCATGTTATGGTTGTGAAATGGTTGTGCCCTTGTCCAAAGTTGCCGCAAGCTTTGCCATGCTCTCGTTGAGTTGTTGGAATTGTTGTTGATGTTGCGCTTGAGTTTTTTGCAATTGTTGCCATTGTTGAAAACTGGCTTGATTTTGCGAATTTTGCATTTGGATGAATTATTGAAGCGTGTCGCTTAGAGATTGTACTTGCGGCTCATTTGCCTCATCCCTCCTCCTTTGGCTTCCTTGTTGGTTGTTGTTGTTGAAAGGTGGTTGACGATACGATGGTTAGGCTTGTTGTTGCTTTTGAGACCCCCAATTCAAATTTGGACTACTCCTCCAACTTGGTCCTTGATTGTTGGAGTTGTTGTATCCTTGCCCTTGGTTGGAATTCTTCACGTAGTTGACTTGTGTGGGATCCTGAAGCACTTCCTTTACTAATGGTAGGTTGTGGCATTGAGAAATGCCATGGTCAGCCCTACTACAAAGGTTTCATAATCCCTCATTTCCAACCGTCGCGGCCTTCATTCCCTTCAATTACAACCCTTGAAGTCTTTTTGCAAATAAGGGCCTCCATTCTTGCTTTTAAAGCGTCCTCTTGAGTCAATGTAAGGAGACCTCCACGGACCAAGGTAGATCTCTTCTTTTCGATTCGGGAGTCACATCCCAACTTTACGGATTCTCCGCAATGGTTCCAAGTGGTCCCATGCCTCCTCCGGTGTCTTGTCCAAGAATTCCCATTGCACATCATTTCCACAAATTGTTTCATGGATGAGATAAGTCCATCATAAAAGAAACCGATGAGACGGTACTCATCAAATCCATTGTGTGGACACGCTAGTAGAAACTCTTTGAACTTTTCCTAACTGACATCAAAGCTTTCATTCGGGTTTTGAGAAAAGTTTGCTATTTGTCGGTTTAATCCTGGAGTCCTGTGCAAAGGAAAAAACTTCTTAAGAAATTCAGCTTGCATTGCTAACCAAGAGTTAATAGAGTGAGAAGGTATAGCATTAAACCAATTTTTAGCTTTATCCTTTAATGAAAAAGTAAATAGTTTAAGATAGATGGTTTCATTGCTAGCCTTCCCTTTCGAACATGTGAGGCAAACATCCTCCAAATCCTTTATATGCAAACATGGATTCTCCTTCTCCACACCATGAAAGGTGGGGGAGAATTTGAAATATCCCTGGTCTTGGGCTAAAAGAATTTGCATCGGCAGGAAGCACGATGCATGAGCCGATAGCGGACCTACTCGGTCTTAACACATATCTCAAACTTCTATCTCCTTCGTTTTGAGAGTGATCATCCTCACCCCCACTATAGTGGGCGTTGTCATTACCATTGGTGTTGTTATCGGCCATGTCTATGTTTCTTACCAATCTATGTGTTCGAGGAGTCCTTAATCACATAAATTGGAAAATTAAGCACAAGCCAATATTTTTCCAAAACTAACCCAATTTCTATGATTTTCGTGATTATATGAATTGAAAAACAAAAATGGATAATCACAATGAATATAAACAAGAGAATGAAAAGATGTCACCAAACTTGCACGACAAAGACCAAAATGTGAAATAAAGATACGCCATCCCGGCAACAGTGCCAATTTGCTTGACTCGCCCAAAAAGGTGCTACTCGCAAGTGTACGAGGTCGAAAGATAATATATCTGGTGAGTACATGATCGTATCCACAGAGACAGAACTAATCTGCAAATTCACACAAAGTGTCAGAGTACTCAAAGAAAAGATGAGGGTTCAAACCACCCTTTGGGGGTGAATGGTTGTTTGGAAGGTGAATTGTCCAAATACCCTAGAATAAGGGTAATGCCCTAAGGTTTGGATGCAAGGGAAAGAAAGAGTGTGGGTGTTTAGGGTATCCATAGGATTACTCAATTTCCTTGCTAACTGTTAGTTCCAAGATAACCCAATCACACATCCATGTCAAGGTATGTGGATCAGAAAATGAATCAATTAATTACACATGAGGTGCACCAAAGGTAATTGTTAAGTGTGTTCTTCCCTAATTAAAGTTCATTAATCAACTCTCACATCCATTTCAAGGTATGTGAGAATAGTGCATATACGTTGTGTTTTGCACCACACAACCACCGTTCTGCGGCCCCTTTCAGGTAATGCGATTCAATAAATGGGCTACAACCCACTTAAGTAATATGATTGAATGAGGGTTTAGACCTTTAAACTAGGCTTATGAATCGAGGGGGGACTCACACTCATTTCAAGGTATGCGAGACCCTACAAACACATGGGAAATGCCTTGCGGCACAACCATTGTTCTGCGACCCCTCAACGGGTAGTGTTCGATTAAATAAAACATAGGTCTAAAGCCCCCAAAAACATGGATTAACAAGGGGTGATAGAAATAAACATTAGTAAGGCAATCAAGATATCCTACATCAATCCATAACACCCACACAACAGATTTAGCTAAACATCATAAACATAAACAAGATATTCATTGAAATAAGCATTGTTCAATACAAAAGCTGCAATCAAATGAACAAGGATAAGAGAGTTGGAAATATATCACCAATTATAAGTTTCTCCAATCTTAGAGCAATCCCAACAATAGCAAAAATGAAATCAAAACACACAAAACTCACTAGAACCCTAATTTCTCCTTGGAGAAGAAGAAAACCTAAATTTAGAAAATTAGTTGAAGCTCTCTAATTACACCAGAGTTTTGGGGTTTTATACCCCTGGAGATTACATCCTAACCATCCAACATCTCATCCAAGGGCACATGTGAAGCAGCTCAAAATCGGGTTAAGAAAAACCCATTTTCGCAACCCAGAACTAGGCAAAAAAACCCCACACAGGCGTCTGCTGACCAACGATCAGGCGCCTAGAGACATGCAACTGTTGTTGGTCAGACAGGTACCTAGATGGTAGATTTTGAAACGTACAAAAATTGGGGATCTCCAGGCAGGCGACTGCCATGAAATTCGTAGGCGCCTATGAGGGGAACAGGCGCCTGTCTTCTGTGCTTCAAGTGCCTCCTCTCCAAATAGCCGAAACCAACAGAGAGTTGGTTTTTCCAATCCCTCAGAAGTAGGGAAAATCAGGTGCCTGCACAGTCGTTTAGGCACCTGCCAATCCTTCTACAGGTGCATGTGATGCACTCCAAAATGCCCCAGGCCAGGGCTTCGATTGGCAGGCACCTGTCGTTGTCCGGACATGCATCTGTCCTGGCTCCAGCTTCACTTCTCCATTTAGTTGATTTTGTCCCCTTTGAGACTCCTGAAAATCCAGAAAAATAAGTAAAAATACAATTCATGTTTATAAAATCTTTGGAGAGTGAAATTGTGCAGAAATACAGTCATATGCTCAAAAGTGATGAGTTATCGCAAACATGGTTAAGAGAGTATGATTCAATGGATTATATGCACAAGAGGGAATGATTATGGGGCTAAAATATGCAATATTCAATCATAATCACTAAGCCCCTTTCCACCTACCAGGGTGATCTCTTATTCTATCATACATCCTTGCATTCACCTTGCACACCGCATCATAGCGAACACTCTATTCTGTATGGAGGAAACTGGCTCAGTCTCACGGCACGAGCGCCTGTTCTTATGGTCTATGACCCAGCCACATATTGTACACAAGAACTGTAGCACTTCACCACGAATTCTATTTAATGCCAGATCCTGGCTAAACCATAGGTTCTTCCACACTGCCAATAACAATGCTTGAAAGATTTTATGTGGAGGGTTCATTACCATTATTGCCAAACTGCCTCCCATCTCCCTCTAGATTCCCGACGACCTACCCAAGGTCCACAACCCCACATCCCTAGATATCTTCGTTTTGACCAACATGCATATGATAAAACCTACGTTTAATGAGTGATTCATTTGGCTACATAGGCCCTCCTACACCCCATACACTGCATTGCCCAATCTTGAGTGCTCTCATATCGATGCAGCCGTGCAGTGGGCATTTTCCCTTGACCCAGCCTTGGTTCCCACTGCACATGCCCAACATATTCCTGCTTAGGCATGTAGTTCCAGGTGCTATACCTGGAGGTCCTGAGGAGACCACAGCTCCACCACCACTACCTTCGCCCCATCCACCCTTCACTAAGGAGCCCCACCAGTCTGGTAACGGTTCTGGCCCCTCTGGTCCTCCCCCTCCTCCAACTCTAGATGATCATATATTACGTTTGGAGGAGAGTGTCGAAGACATTAGGTCCTCCATGAATGGTGTTAGAGCCATGCTCTATAGACTACACTCAATGCTCAACGCCATTTATGGTTGGCACGTTGACTGGATCCATTTCCCGGACACCAGAACCTGCCTATTCATCTCACTACCACCACCTGAGGATGGATCCTCTTGGTAATCTTTCTCACCCACCCTCCCCCCACTGTTCACGTAGCACTAGCTTGGCAATCTTACTCACCCACCCTCCCCCCACTGTTCACGTAGCACTAGCGTTCCACTTACTTATCATTCTCAGTGCCTACCTTTGTCTTATCTTGGGGGAGACTCACATTCATCCCTTCCCCCGTACATTTACACGCACGTTATCACTTCTCATCTCGCATTGGCTCTAGCTTGGGAGAGGAGCATTTCATGCACCATATTTTTGTTTTTCCATCACTTTTGCTTTAATTTCTTTTACTTTTACTTTTCCTCTTTCCCCCTTTTCATGCATCATTCTTCCTTTTTCTTTTATAAGAAAAACAAAACAAAAAAATTGCATCTTGTACTAAGCTTGGCGGCTACAGAACCTGTAGTCCTGTATTTATAGAAGTAGGGTTACATAATGGGTGGATACCCAATACACTAATGGGCTTACAAAAGCCCGCTTATAACACTTTCCCTTATCCATCCATTGTTGTAAGCCATACATGAGCGCTTCAGGGCTCATAGAGCTTATCTGACCATGTGGGTATGGATACTTCTAGATCCTAAGTTAAGAGTTCTTGCCTGTTAAAACCTTTTGACATAGAAAACCCAGTGGGAAAAACCAGTGGCTAAAGAAAAAGAGTACAAGTCTCTGTAACTTCCCCTGATCGATGGATATCATCAGAGGTGGATACTTCTGGATCCAGAGTTGATGTGGTTGTCTCGTTAAACCCTTTGGCTATGGAAAAACCAATGGGAAAAACCAATAGCCAAGGAAAAAAGAGTACAACACAATATTAACTCTCCCTGTTGCGTACAAGCTTCAGGCTTATATATCTTTCAACTGTCTCATCCCAATTCCTAATACAAGTTTTCTAAAGGTACATCGAGGTAAAGTTTTAGTAAATAGATCTGCCAAGTTGTTACAGGACTGGATCTACTGAATATCGATCTGGTTGTCTACTTGTTGTTCATGCGTCCAGAAGAGCTTGGGGGAAACGTGCTTCATCCTGTCACCTTTGATGTAGCCACCTCGTAGTTGAGCTATGCAGGCAGCATTATCTTCGTACATGGTGGTTGGTCCAAGATCTCCCGTCTTCAGGCCGGTAGTCACAAGGATGTGGTGGATGATTGAACGACGCCAAAAGCATTCTCTGCTAGCTTCGTGGATCGCAATGAGCTCGGAGTGGTTGGATGAGGTTACTGTCGAAGTCTACTTCACAGATCTCCATGAGATGGTTGTTCCACCGTAGGTGAATACGAAGCCGGTCTGGGACTTTGCGGTGTGCGGGTCAGATTTGTATCCTGCATCTACATGACCAACTAAGTTGGAAGATACGCCTTTCTTGAAGTATAGTCCCAGGTCAACCGACCCTTAGAGGCAGCGCAGAAGGTGCTTCACTCTATTTCAATGGCGCTTTGAGGGCGCTGAACTGTATCTTGCTAGTAGGTTAACTGCGAACACTATATCGGGACGTGTGCAGTTTGCCAAATATAGGAGTGCTCCAATTGCACTCAGGTAGGGTACTTCAGGACCCAGTGCTTCCTCCCCCTCTTCCAGTGGCCGGAAGGGGTCTGTATTAATATTTAATGATCTGAAAATCATTGGTGTACTAAGCGGATGACATTTGTCCATAAGGAAGTTTTTCAACAACTTCTTTGTGTAGGTGGATTGGTGTAACAGGATTCCTCTGCTTAGGTATTCGATTTGTAATCCTAGGCAGAACTTCGTTTTGCCAAGGTCTTTCATCTCAAAAGTCTGTGTGAGTCTTTTGGAAATCTCAGCTATCCCTTCAGGAGATCCGATGAGGCTTAAGTCGTCTACGTAGACTGTAATAATTACGAATCATGTTCCCTTTGCTCTTATAAAGATGCAAGGGCAGGCTTCATTAGTTGTGAATCCTTATTGCACTAGGAATTCACTGAGTCTGTTGTACCACATTCTCCCCAACCGTTTTAGACCATACAATGATCTTTGGAGTTTAACAGAGTAGACGTCCTGAGGTCTTTCTGTCATTTCTGTCGGTAGTTTATAGCCGTTCAGAAGTCTCATATAGATATCCTTATCTATATTTCCTTATAGGTATGCAGTCACAACATCCATGAGCTGCATATCTAGGCCTTCCGTAGTAGTTAGGCTAATAATGAAACGGAAGGTGATTGCATCCATGACCGGAGAGTATGTGTCATCATAGTCTATTCCTGGTCTTTGGGAAAAGCCTTGTGCAACAAGGCGCACTTTGTAGCGTACGATCTCGTTATTTTCATTCCTTTTTCTTACGAATACCCATTTATATCCCACAGGTTTAATACCCTTTGGTGTTAGGACTACAGGTCCAAAAACTTTACGCTTCGAGAGTGAGTCCAGTTGTACTCCTATTGCCTCGTTCCACTTTGGCCAATCCTCTCTGTGTTTACATTCTGCTAGAGAGCGTGGATCGATCTCATCGTCGTATTCAGTGACGTGATTGGCAATAATGAGCGCGAAGTTATCATCGATGATTGTGCTTTTTCTGTCCAGTACCTCCCCAGTACGTATATAGTTTAATGATATTTCTCCTATATTTTCCTCTTCTGGGATTTGTAGGAGGGGAGAGGTATCTGGGCTGAGCTCAGCATCCTATGGTGGTATCGTTATCATTACTCCAGGAGTTTTCCTCTTTCGAGTGAATCTATCCTTGGAGCCTGGTGGTTGTCCTCTCTTTTGTTGAGGTACGGCCGCTTCTGCTGCAGGTGGATTGCATCCATCTTTGGGTATGTCAATCCTAGCTGGCGTATTTGCAGCAGGGACGTGTGATCTGACAATCTTCTGGTTGTCAGTAAATTTGTCCGGTAAAATGTGAGCTGTATTCTGTATTTGGAGGATTTCCAGGATCTTATCTTCACATTGGTTTGTACGCGGATCAAAATGGGATAAAGTTTTGGTATCCTAAGAAATGGTCTTTGAAGCTTCTGGCTTCTCTGTGTTAATGCCTAGTTTGGGAAAGGTACTTTCGTTAAACTCACAGTCTGCTAGACGTGCCTTAAAGGCGTCCCCCGTTATGGGTTCCAGGTATCTAATGATCGATGGTGAGTCGAATCCTATGTAGATACCCAGTCGATGTTGAGGGCCCATCTTGGTCCTCTGCGGTGGTGCTATGGGGACATAGACAGCGCATCCGAATATCCTCAAGTGAGAGATATCCGGTGGAGTCCCATATGCGAGTTGCATTGGAGAATAAGATTGACTTCCTGACGGTCGTAATCTTATTAGCGATGCAGCATGCAAGATGGCATGTCCCCATGCATTCATCGGCAACTGGCATTGCATCAACAATGGACGAGCAATCCATTGTAGTCTCTTTATAAGAGATTCGGCTAACCCGTTCTGGGTGTGAACATGAGCTACAGGATGTTCAACTTCAATGCCAGTTGCTTGGCAGTAGTCTAGGAAGACTTGTGATGTGAATTCTCCAGCGTTATCCAGACGCAATTTCTTGATCTGGTTGTCTGAAAAATGTGCCCGCAACTTAATGATTTGTGCCAGTAGCTTTGCAAAGGCTACGTTGCGGGTGGACAGGAGGCACACATACGACCATTTGGAAGATGCGTCTATCAGTACCATATAGTACCGAAATGGGCCACTTGCGGGGTGAATAGGCCCGCAAATGTCTCCATGTATTCTCTCTAGGAAGCTGGGAGACTCTGTGTCCACTTTAAGTGGAGATGGTCTCGTAATCAATTTCCCTTTGTGACAAGGGGGACAAGGAAATACGCCCTTTCGAAGTAGCTTCAGGCTTTTCGAGTTAATTCCACGGGATTGGGATATGATGTGACGCATCATGTCCCTTCCAGGGTGTCCGAGTCTATTGTGCCAGAGTTGGAATTCTGGTCGATTATCGCACTTCTGGTGCTCAAGTGTGTTGGCTTCCATTGCTCGTATCTTTGTATGGTAGAGACCCGACGGGAGTCCCTCAAAACGCTCGACGATGGTTTTAACACCGTTTTTATGAGTCGTTACATACAAGAATTCTATGTTTTGTTTGTTCACCGTCTCTAGGTGGTATCCGTTTAAACGGATATCTTTAAAACTTAACAGATTTCTGTGAGAGCTAGGGGAGAAAAGAGCATCTTTTATTAGTAGTTGTGTTTTGTTGGGGAGCATAAAATGTGCTTCCCCTGATCCTTCAATAATTCCTGACGGACCGGAAATTGTATTCACGGTTCCATCGTATTTATGTATGCTTTGAAAAAAGCAAATATCTTGGAGGATCGTGTGCGTAGAGGCACTGTCCACTAGGCATTTATAATCCATCTAAATTAAGAGAGAAAAAACATAGCAATATAAGGCACAAAAGATAACCAAATATCATTCAACGTCTGAAAAATCATCCAACATGCTAGAAATCAAACAACTAGAGAGTAAATTATTTCAAATTACAATGCATTGCAGAAAATAGATAAGGCTTCAGTCGAGCAGGTCATCGTTTGAGAAGTCCTCAGCGATGAACCTGATTGGTGCCAGGTCTTCGTGTTCCACCAGGTTTGTTTCGACTGGCTTCTGGCTAGCTTTGTACAAGTCCTGGAGGTGGCGTGGAGTCCGACAATTCCTGGACCAGTGTTCAGTCATGCCACACCTGTGGCATTTATCTTCCCAGTCTTTTTTGGGGGCAGATGTCTGGCCGTTGTCTTTTCTCTTCCACAAATTTTTCTTCTTACCCTCATTGTTGGTTCTTGGAGGGGGTCCTCTAGCCTGCTTCTTCATTGCCTTGTCCTTCTCGGGTTTGCCTTTGAAGTTGGTCCTCTTCTTCTGGGAGGAGATGTGGTGCGCTTCAGGTACAGGAGCAGTACCAGCAGGACATGAGTTATGGGTGGTCAGAAGGAGGTCTCTATTATGTTCTGCCATCAGAAGGTATGAGAGAAACTCCGAGTATTTCGTGAACTTTCGTTCATGATATTGATGCATAAGTATACCATCCTTCTCGTGGAAGGATGTATACATCTTCTCTAACATGCGCTCCTCCTCACTTTGTCACCACACAACTTCAGGCGTGAGGTGATACTGAAGAGTGTCGAGTTGTACTCGGCGATGGACTTAAAGTCCTGGAGACGAAGGTTCTCCCATTCATATCACGCTCGGGGAAGGATAACATCCCTTTGATGTTTGTATCTATCCTCGAGGGCAGTCCATAACTCATAAGAGTCTTCCACAGTGAGGTACTCGGCCTTCAGGGTCCGATCGATATGGCGTCTGACATAGATAATTTCTTTCGCTTTATCAATGTCAGAAACTGTACCGCCTATAGCAATGGCATGGCTCAGTCCCTGTGAGCACATGTGGAGTTTTATATCCAACTACCAGCTCAGATAATCTTTGCCTGTAGCAACCAAAACGTCAAAGTCGACGCTCGTAATTTTGGCCATTACCTTTAGCATGTTAAAGATGAGCAATAATTAGATATTTTAAAGTAAAACAAGTAATTGTGCATTTCAGACACAGATATTTATTGTGTGGATCGGCTAATCACCATTTTAAATAAAGTCCATACGGTCCCATAAAATAGAAAATACAACTCGGGAACCCTCATGGGGGCCCCTATTCTTTTGGAATTGATCTTCATCTTCGTGGGACGTGCGCCGGTCTTGGAATTTATACAATTATATCCTCACTACAATTTCTCTCAAAAAGTAAAAAAAAATGCGAGGAAAATAATGGTGATAGCTAGCTGATCCAAAACCACAACAAATATAAACATACGTCGCATAAAAATGCAGCAGGAATTTTATTTCATTGCAGATAATTAATCATCACTGGCAATTAATTATCACAAGCAATTAATCATTACAGACAATTAATCATCGCAGGCAATTAACCATCACATGCATTTTATAATGGAAATGAAGATTTTTTCATTTAATAATTATTGGACCACTAGGCAACGTCATACACCGTTAGGTTAGTTAACTAACGGCAGAGCGGTCACAGGATCTTCCTAATTGTTAAACGTATAATAATCAATTAATCCAAAAAATGCGATGATTTATAAAGCATGTAATTAATCAGATTTTAACGAAGAAAAACTTAATTAAATCTGAAAAGGAACTTGAAAAAACGAAGTTTTTGGGGAAAACCCCTAGTTAGGGTTTTTGAAGGCGATCGTTCGTGCTGGTCCGTGCGGGCGAAAAAGTTTTGCGCCGCAGGGACCGCCGCTTCGGGCGGCTAGGGTTTTGCCGCGCGCGTCGCCGCTTCGGGCGGCTAGGGTTTCGCTGTGCGCACCACCGCTACGGGTGGCTAGGGTTTGCGTCTCACGTGCACAGGGAGGGGGTTTTGCTGTTGCCGCCTCGGGCGACAGCCCTACCGTCGGAGGCGGCAGTAGCATGCCGCCGCTTCAGGTGGCGGGTAGATCGCTTGGGGGGTTTTTCGCGTGTGCGGCTGCTGGCCGCGTGGCGATGAAGAAATCCCTCTCGGGATTGAAATTTTTTTGGGGAAGAAGATGATAAAAACATGATTTTTATTAGAAAAATCTATTTTTAGTCTTCAAAACAGCGTTTTTCATCGTAAAAAATTGATTTTTATTGATAAAATGTCGATTTTTCATTAAAGGGTTGATTTAGCATGCAGATCTGAGATAAAAATCTGATTTATACTAATCAAACATCGATCCAAACATTTAGATCTAATCGTATGCGCATAAAAGTTTAGATCTAGGGAATAAAAATTACCTCTAGATCCTACCCGTCATATCTAGCGACGTTAGTGAAGGAAGCCTGTTCGCGTCGCGATTCGTCCGTCGGTAGAAGTTCGGCTCAGCTTTGAGCGTGCTGATAACGTGTTGTAAGCTTGGCAGTTACGGAACCCGTAGCCCTGTATTTATAGAAGTAGGATTACATAATGGGTGGATACCCAATACACTAATGGGCCTACAAAAGCCCGCTTATAACACATCTCCATTTCATGCATCCTTGCATCTTCATGCATTCATTTGTATGGGTGTATGTGTGGGTGTGGGTATGGGGGGGTGTAATACATTTGACAACCTTTTTTGAATTTTAGGACTGACTAGGACAAGATAAAGAGAAAGAGTGGCTGGAATTTAATCTTGGTAAATGAAAGGTTAAGATGAAGCTTTGAAACCATGAATGTGAGCTTTGAAATTTGGTCCAACTTTGAAATGAATGGAGCTTTGAAACCATGAATGTGAGCTTTGAAATTTGGTCCAACTTCAAAAGCAGCAAGTGAATCAGTTTCACGCCTAAGGTGCCCTCGAAATTTTACGCTAATTTGTTGTTCCGCGCCAAAGGAGCCCGCTAAATATTTTTTTTTGTTCTGCACTGATGGCGCTCGCACCAAATTCATTGTTCTACACGACTTTGTTGTTCCATGTCGAAGGCACCCACGCCGAACGCGCCCACGCCGAATTTGTTGTTTCGCGACGAAAGCGCCCTTGCCACTAAATATTTTTACGCTAATTTGTTGTTCTTTTAAATTTTGATAATTTTTTGGAGAACAAATATTTAGCGTTGGAAAATCTTAAATCAAATATGCTCGCGGGCACGAGATTTTTTAACTCTAATTTGTTGTTCCGCGCCGAATTTGTTGTTCTGTCCTAATTTGTTGTTCCGTGCCGAATTTGTTGTTTCGTGTCGAAGGCGCCTGCGCTAAATTTGTTGTTCTGCACCGAAGGCGTCCATGCCGCTAAATATTTTTACGCTAATTTGTTTTTCTTTTAAATTTTAATAATTTTTTAGGGAACAAATATTTCGCGGAAAAAATCTTAAATGAACAATGTCCGCACGCCAGTGTTTTTTACGCTAATTTGTTGTTCCATGCCAAAGGCCCCTGTGTTGAAGTTGTTGTTCTACGCTAATTTGTTGTTCCGCGCCAAAGGCACCGGTGCGAAATTTGTTGTTCCGCGTCGAATTTGTTGTTTCGTGTTGAAGGCGCCTGCGCCGAATTTGTGTCGCTAAATATTTTTAAGCTAATTTCTTCTTATAAATTTTAATAATTTTATCGGAAATAAAGATTTCACGGGGTAAAATCTTAAATGAACTGTACCCGCAGACACAGGTTTTTTTAACGCCAACTTGTTGTTCCACGCCAAAGGCGCCCGTGCCGAATTTGTTGTTCCGTGTTGAAGGCGTCTGCACCGAATTTGTTGTTTCGCATCGAAGGTGCTCACGTCGAAGACGCCCGTACCGCTAAATATTTTTACGCTAATTTGTTTTTCTTTTAAATATTTTTTGGGGAACGAAGGTTTCGCGAGGGAAACTCTTAAATGAACCGTGTTTATGGGCACGGGTTATGACTAGTGTGTGTGTGTGTGAAGAATTCACGAGATCGAGACTTTATATGCATAGATTCCTTTAGCGAATGATTTTCAGGTTTTAATCTTCTTATGCTCGATTCCTTGATGTCAGTTACGATATATGATTAGGATGAGTTTTTAGTATTAGATCTCATTTAATATGATTATTATGCTCATGTTCATAATCCCTAGGATAGAAGTACTCGAAATCAATCTAGGTTATGTTTTCTTTTGGAAATCCATTTTATGCATGGATCGTTGAAATATTAGTTGAGGATAATGGCTTATAGTATTTCAGGACCTGGATAACAACATATCCATCTAGTACTGAGGAGTGCTATTGCTTAACCTATTCATGCTTGAAAAAAAAGACATGTGTATAGAAAAATGAATAAGTATGCATCATACTCCCAGCTACATTGACTAGTCTAATCCCCGTGCCTCAAGAAGCAATGGGGACTCGCGCTGAAAGGTTTAGCTTGGACGAGTGCATATGAATAAGGATTGTAGTTTGGTTTGAGCTAGTAGGTCCCATTGGTCCTTCTTGGCCCGATGCCCTAAGGTTGCCTGACCTGAGAGTCATAAATCTAACGCTCCTTACATGAACCAATTGAAATCACAAATAAAAAATAAAAATAATAAAAAACCGAATGATGTAAATAAAAGCATGAATAAAGCTAGCGGCTCCACGAATCGGGAATGATCGTGTATTGTGAGAGCCATGTCCTTGATAGGCCCATAGATTGTTATGCAATATTAATCCTTCTCTCGATCCATCACACAATTTCGACTCTCATCCTTTATCCTAGAAGCGAGATAGAGGAAATATTTTAGGATTTGAGCATGATCATGATTAGCAATATTACTTGTTGATTTGTGTTAGAAACAATTCCCTAGATTATATTTTGATTGATGGAGAGGAGTTGGCATGTTTATGATTTCTTTGAATCTGAAATTCACTCGCCCATGTATATATGCTCGATGTTTTGGAATTCTTAATGACATGCCATCATTTTTGTGCTTGCTTGCATATCTCCAATCTCTACTCTCTCGTGTCTTCCTTGAAGACAAGAAAGAGTGTAGCTTGTGGGATTTTGATGAGTGTCTTATATATATATATATATATATATATATATATATATATATATATATATATATATATATATATATATATATATATAAAATACATTTGATAGTGATTTTTGAATCCTAGGGCTGACTAGGACAAGATAAAAGACGGCTAGGATTTGATCTAGGAAAATCAACGGTTGAGATGAGTGAAAATTTTGGGAGAAAGGGTTTTGATTTTGAATGGAACCGTACGGGGAAACCCAATTCATGCTTAGGGAAATGAATAGCCAAACTAATTCCAACGCTCTCTTTCCTCTTTTCCAATGCTTAGGGAAACTCAACAGTTTTTATTGTTCCACAAACAAAAATTAGACTGCTGAGTTCAAATTAAACTCCGAGGGGACCAAGGCCGTCACCAAATTCACCAGCTCCGAAATCCTCCGATTGTGTTTTGTAAAAGCTAGGGTTTTCTAATTTCAGAACTTTTTTTATAAACTGAAAATGAACCTTTCTTCTTAACACTACACCGCTCCCTTTTCTCATGTATGTGAAGTAGTGTCAGCTCCACGACGGAGTGGCCCCCGCTCAGCGATTCGACGAGGCGGCGCTGCTCCGTTACGCGTAGGCCCACGTGGAGGGCTTCCCCGTCACTCCGGCCAGGTTCACCGTCTCATAGTTCGACGCGGCGGTCAAGCTATACGTGCTGAGGAAGAAGCCCCCTGGGGTCATTCTCCAATCCGCCCACGCCCTCGAGAGAGAATTCAAGGTATGCGAGTTGTTTCAAAAACTGTGTACAGTTCTGCAAGATCGGATTTTTTTTGGCATGCTGGTTGTTTTTCAAAATGCTTGCTTCAAAGCGTCAGTTTAGAGTTCATTTAATGTACTGTGAGAATTTTTTTTGAAGTATGTTATTCTTCATCAGTTTTTTGAAGCATGTTATTCTTCATTAGTGTGTTTGGAGGATGCCGCGAGGAGACCGGGTGTCTAGATGCAGCAGCAGAGCGTGAATGCCGAGGGCCTCTGGTTGAGGCAGTTATCACGGCGCCGGTGACAGATGTATGGGTTTTGTTGTTAGGTTTTGGGTATTTGATTAATCTTGATGTCAAGAAATATACGGTGAATGTGTTGAAAGGAAGTATGTTTGAGAAATTTAGAATATTTATGTGTTTTAGAATGTTGTGCATGTTTGATTTCTAATTTTTTGAATAAATAAATGAAATGTCCTTTTTCTTTCTCATTTTGCTTGAGGTGTGATTTCGAATTATGTTAATTGTGCTAATGATTTTTTTGTCCTAATGTGATTTCCAATAAATGAAATGGGTTTTGCTGTTAGTCTCAAGGAAGGCGATACTGTGAGGCTCGGAGCATCGACGAGGATCTATAAGCTCCACTGGGTGCCTTTGAGTGGTGCTTTTGAGATGGATAATCCGCTGCCCGCGTTGATCGAAGCGAACGAGGAGACACATCAGGTGAGAGTTTGGAATCTTGAAGCCCTCGAGCAGTATAATTGTTTCTATTGAGGGTAAAGTTCTGTACAGAGACTAGAAATTTAGCAATTTTGTAACTGAGATAGCCTCATTTCAAGAACCGATGGGCTAACAGATTTTAGGTCACATTTTGTATTATTATCTCCATTTATACATGCTAAAATTCACTTTTCTTCTAGATTGAAAATAGAGAACATTGAGAATTTAGATCTTAAGCTAAAAAATCAATATCAAATTGAATTATAGCAGAATCCATAGGGTTCTGTAAAAAAATTTCCGGTCCGCAGTGTAATAAGAAATCCAAATTAGACTGTAACATTGGATTGTTTGTGAACACTTCTTTGAAATTTTTAGCTGGAGAACCTAAACGAGGTTTGGCTCGAAGAGATCCCTTCGGCGCTGCCAATTCCAGAATCATTTTCGCTATCACTGGAGGGTGAGAATCAATGCCCAAAGTTCTGTTTGGTTGCTTTAATGTAAGAATCCATTGGCTCTTCAGTATTTGAGGAGGAAGAGAACAGGAACCCAGGAGACTACAAGAGCCCTTTGATGGCATCAAGCAAAAAGGGCAAATCTTTGATCATATTGTCGAGGAGGAGCAAGTCTAAATCAATTAGCTCTCTACGAGTCCATACGGGGAGAAATAAAGAGAACAGTGGCGATGCAGTTGTTGAAGAATGCAAGAGAGAGGAAACGCTATGCAGAGTTTTGTTTGAGAATGAGAACGAGAACGAAGAGGAAGATATGAGCCCCTTGAGTTCAATGTATCAGAGAAGCCACACGAGGGCACGGGAAATTCTATCGAATACTTCTGCAATCTTAACCATGAGAGAAGAGTCAACCATGTCTCCTGAGCCTCCGAATAGCATGAAACAAACTAGACCAATCTCAGCAAATTATGTTAATGAAGAAAGAAGCTTTTTTTAATTTTATTTGAGAAAGATTTATTTGAAGGCATGACAATAGATGAGGTAATAAAATGAGAAATTGGATGATTTGTTGCATCTTGAATTTTAGATTCCTGAACATTAAAATATGTGAGCAATAAAAGTATATACAAGTTTCCATGTTAGTATACTAGGTATATCCATTAAAAGGCTCTTTCTGTTCAAGAGCATATTTATGAAAGATAACATATATCTCGAGGATTTCAATTTAAAAAATATATAAAAAAGATGATACTTTCAAAAATGTTGCAAAAAGCACAGGTAAATAAATAGTCGAATATAGCCTCAATTCTTGGAAACTTCTAATTGCAGAATTGATGCACACCTTAATGTTGAACCTTTTGTCAAGATGTTATAGAAACTAATTACGTTCGTTCACTGAAAAATAATGCAATTCCCAAGGAAAATAACGTTTCTTCTCAAATTTCCAACAGAAACTATAATTTGTTTTTGTTAGAATTTGATAGGCTAGGCTTCCAGTTTGCCAGGAGCCTCATCTATTATCTCTTATACAAATGAGGGACTATCTCTTATATCCATTTATCCAATCTGATATAGAATTAGTCAGAGTGACGCCCATGATCATACTGGTGGAGGGATCCATCATGAAAACAACATTGATAGTAAAAAAAATTGATACTAAAACATCTAGGGTGAACACTGACAATTTTTCAGTGTTCAAGAATAAAAAACATTGACCTAAATTATCTAGAGAAACTAAATTTTGGGAGGAACTGAATCTTAATGGAATTAAATTTTCAAAGGAACTAAAATTATTGCACTTTAATTATTGTTGTTCTTTTCGAAGGTGCCCGCGCCGAATTTGTTGTTCTGTGCCGAAGGAGCTCGCGCATCGTTCCGCGCCAAAGTCACACACGCCGAATTTTTTGTTCTACGCCGAATTTTTTGTTTCGCGTCGAATTTGTTGTTCCACACCGAAGGCGCTCACGCCATAAATTTTGGGTGTGGAAATATTTTTTTGGGGAATAAAGATTTCGCGGGGGGAATCTTAAATGCATCGTGGTAAATCAATGGTTGAAGAGTGGTTGAGATTTGATCTTGGTAAATCAATGGTTGAAATTGGATTTTGTGAAAAAAATTTGGGGAAAAATGTCTTGGGAACATAAACTTTGAAATTAGAAGTGCCTTGGAAAAGAGTGTGAAAATTAAATTTGGGGGGAAAAGTGCATTGGGAAAGATTGTGGAGATTAAATTTGAGAGGAAAAGTGCCCTGGAAACCTAAACTTTGAAATTAAAAGTGCATTGGGAAAGATTGTGGAGAATCATGATCCATTAAATTAAACAAAATAAAAAATTTAGCTTAAAACAATTTAGTGGAACGACAAATTAGCGTAAAAATACCCTAATGTTTGTTGTCTTCGGCGCCTGCGCCGAATGCGCCCGCTAAATTTGTTGTTCGACGCCGAATTTGTTATTCAGTTGTTCTAAATTGGGAAAGATTGTTCTGCGCCAAAGGCGCGGGCGCCAAATTTGTTGTTCGACGCCGAATTTGTTGTTCCGTTGTTCTGCGCCAAAGGCGCAGACACCGAATTTGTTGTTACAAAGATTTGTTATTCTGCACCGAACGCGCGGACGCCAAAGTTGTTGTTTGACGCCAAATTTGTGTTCCGTTGTTCCGTGCCCGCTAAATTTTTTTACAAAGATTTGTTGTTATGCGCCAAAGGCGCGGGCGCCAAATTTGTTATTCGATGCCGAATTTGTTGTTCGATGCCGAATTTGTTGTTCCACGCCGAAGACGCCCGCACCGAAGGTGTCCTTGCCGCTAAATATTTTTACGCTAATTTATTGTTCTGTTAAATTTTGGCTGTGTAAATAATTTTTCGGGGATCAAAAATTTTACGGAGAAATGTTAAATGAACCGTGCCCGCGGGCACGGGTTATGACTAGTGTGTGTGTGTGTGTATATATATATATATAATATTCATGTACATTCCATACCACTCCACCACATATTCCATGTCATTTTGCCCATATTTTAGTTTCTTTTTACTATTGGGTCTCTTTTACACATTTCATATGTAAATGTGGAGTTTAGGGACCCTAGAGCGAAGACGAATGCTTTGGAACAAAATGAGAAGTGAACTTGAGCCAAATCATCGAAGGTGATGAAGAGAAAAAGAAGAACGATATAACTGAGTGGGTTATACCACATGGCTGCATTGCCAAAGCCCCAAGAAGAGGCGCTGGAAACAAGAATGACACGGTCGCGTGTGCCACACCACCGTGTCGATTAAAGCTCAAGGAAATGAGCTGAAACATGAACGATGTAACGGAGTGTGTCATGCCACATGACCGCATCACATGATGCATCAGAAGACCCCAAACGGTCGAGCACACAACCATTTGGGTTGGTTTTAGAAAGAAGCTAAACGAACTTCTTTGCGACCGCGTAGAATTCCACGCTATCGCATAGTTGTAGAAGAAAATAAAAGCAGGGAGATGTTTTGAAGCCCTGCGACGACACAGTCCCATGTGATTCTAGACGAACGCATTGGCTAGGTTTTCCTAGGCCAATATAGGTACCGCCAAGGGTATTTGGGGACTTTTTGGGCTTTTCTAGGGCAATATATAGTTTCTTCTTCTTTATTTTGGGTGGGGGATGCTTTTCAAAGTTTTTGCAAAGAACTTTCAGAGCTTTTCAGCTGTATTCTGATTCATTCCTTGCTGCAACAGATTGTTCCTTTTGTAAATTTTGACATTTTGATTTGAATCTAAAGTTAGGTTTCTTGGTTTTTCTTATTGTGTATCATTTGGATAATCTTTTGTACTTCTCCATTATTGTTTTAATGCATATATTATTGCATCTGATCATGTTTTCAATCATGGAACGTGCATAGTAATCATCTAGGGCCATGGGTTGAACCATATTGTGATTGGCTATAGATTAAGCTATTTTTGGTGGGTTGTTGAATAATTACAGAATAGGGTTTTGTTAGGTTGATTATTATCGATATAAATTGATCTCCTCCCTTGCGGATTATTAGATTGGTCGCTAATGGTAGTTAGGACTAATCTAGGGTCTTCAATCTCTATATTGATTTCTACTAACTACGTTGCCAACGATAGTTGGGCATAGAATAGAGCCCTCCTAATATCAATCCGAATTCTATCCATGATAGTGGCGTGAAGGATAATTGGGGATATTTGTCGAGCACAATGCACCTTCCATATATCGATGACCAACGATAGTTGGCTTGGGCATGGGGTAGGTAGTCTTATTATATCATCACGAGAGTGGAAGATAAGTGATTACTTCAATACGACAACATCACCCTAGTGCATAATTCGATAACCAATCAATCCCGCTTAATCCTAGCCCAATCATAATAGCGGGGATACCCGGCCCTAGAGCTTTTTCCATATTGATATTTCTTATAAGCATTTATCCTTTCTCACAATCGAATCACATAGCTATTAAACTTAGAAATAAACTAGTACTCAACACTTGCCTCCCTACAGATAAACCTGTAAGTACACACTACGTCGTGCGCTTGCGGTATAAATATTGAGGACTTCACGAAGCATAACACTATACGATTGGAGATCACTCTCAGAAGACCTCACATGCTAATCTGGCTGTACGATCGGGGGCTGCTTATGCATCCACCCTCGTGGGTCGATCTAGCTATACGATCAGAGATCACTCTCAGAAGACTTATGGGCTGATGTGGCTATATGATTCGTAGTGAAAAGTACATATCTACCCCCATTTTGTGCATGGATTATTTTTACATTCCTTCTAATCTATGCTTTTTGATAATATCATTGATGAGTGGAACATATTGATTATTTATTCACAAAACATCATCATATGGACTAATTTTCCTTCTCCTATTTTTAGGTACTCCTGGATGTCTTGGGGATTTTCCAGAATTTTTTGAGAATTTTCTGGGCTTCCCATGTATTTTTAGTGAATTTTTTGCGGGGGAAATACAATTAAAAAGGGAAAAGAAATATTATATGGGGCTCCACGTGATGTAATCACGCGGTGCCATGTGGCGCCCGGCTGTTACCCTGCCCCACTGTAGAGTGGGGGAAAGGATTTGCAGGGCACGCGGCCTCCGTGTGCCCTGCATTTGATAAGGGCCGCCCGCTAAGGCAGGCGGCAACGATTCGGAACAGGTCTCCGACCCGGCCCGCCAGCAAAACATGCATGCATCTGCCTAATTGTAGTGTGAGACAGTTCGGGTGCACCAGGACCAGATCTGCAAGTCTCAAACAGATCTGAAATGCTCTATTTTGAGTTGGGGGTGATTTCCAGCGAGGAGGATTCATTCGTTCCACGTTTTACTGTCCTATTTGGGCTAGGACAGCCCCCTTCTTCATCATAGGGCTTGGAGGAGGCCATTGGAGCTTGGTGGAGCTTGGAGGAGGTGCAAGAGAGGAAAAGCTTGTGTTTTAGGGCAAATCTTGGTGATCTCTTCCCTCTCTTGTAACATTTGTGTTATGTTGCTTTGTATTTCAATTTGTGAATGATTATTGGATGATGGTGAGAATCATTGGATAGTTATTTTCTTAGTGGCTTATAATAAATGTTTATTTGCTTATTTTGAATGATTATCAAGTTTCTTGTGAATTGGGATTAATTAGGGCTTGTGTGGTTGATTAGTGATTGTTCATCTCTTGCATTTAATTGGTTTAGCATACCTTGAAATGGATGCTAGATAGTGTTGATTGATGGGATTGTGCCCTAGATTTCATTGAACGTGCACTACTCTTGGTAGGGCCGTAGAACGGTAGTGTACCTTAAGGGTCACACCTACATGCACGATCCTTGCATTCTATTGACACAGATACAAGGATTGATTCATGAGCTTATGTTAGGGATTTCCACCTAATAATTGACACATCAATGAATCGTGCATTAGTCTTGGTAGGGCCGCAGAACGGCGGTCTGCCTTAAGAGCATTACCTATGTGCACAACCCTGGCATACCTTGAAATGGATGTGAGGGTTGATTCATTTAGAATGAACCAATTGCCAATCAACCCACAACCCTAATCACATCCCATTCCACACACTCTTCCATTCTTGCCTAGCCTCCTACTTTGGTCTCCACCCTACCAGCCCTA
Source organism: Scilla litardierei (assembly GCA_030789695.1). Taxonomy (NCBI): domain Eukaryota; kingdom Viridiplantae; phylum Streptophyta; class Magnoliopsida; order Asparagales; family Asparagaceae; genus Scilla; species Scilla litardierei. The sequence continues at coordinate 554,490,023 of CM061142.1, forward strand.
TGTTTAGATTGACATTGTCACCCCCACACTCTCTCACGGTACACCTGTTAGTTTAGTTGGTTGTACCAGCACCTTTAGTTTTACTTAGCCGAAAGATGCTTGTGATTGTGAAATGAATTGTCCCTGTGGATTCTACCTCATACTCACCAGTTTTATATTGCATTTGACACCATACTCTTGGGAGGAGAGCGTGTGCATCCTACTTGGATTATGCACTGTCATGCCCTATTTTGCACTATACGTGTATTCTACTAAACACACGTGGTATTTCTACCTACGATACATACGTGGGTATGAAATAAGCGTAGATATCGGTATATGTGACGTAGTGCAAGGGAGATTAGGCCGTAATATGTGGCTAAGGGAAGAGAATGTAAAATGTGAATGCGGAAGAAGTGCAAATGAAGTCGTGTGAGTAAAACAACAGGAATGTGTTAGACGTGTGTGTGAAGCATGTATGCATGCATGGATGTGCATGGATGTGTGTAAGGGGAGCCAAGCTAGTGTAAAAAGGGGTTAGGGGTCAATGGCAACCACTGTAAATTTTTAGAAAGGTCAAGGGCAAAACGATCTTTTTGGCTAAAACTGCTGTGTGTACATACTAATGCTGTATGTGCATAAAGTAATGGCAAACTTGTAAATACTTGGAAGGCTGAAGGGTATTTTGGTCTTTTCCACATGGGATATTCCCTTGGAATATTCCATTCTTGGAAGAGAAGAAAGGAATAAGAAGAGAATATTCCTTAGATTTTTCTCCTTTCTTCTTAACTCTTCTTTCCCTTTTCCTTTCCAATTTTCATTCTCTCCCCTCTCCCCCTACCATGGCCGGCTACCTCCCCCATGCCATGGCCGAAATTCTTCAACCAAAAAAAAGAAAAAAAGAAGAAGAAGAAGAAGGAGAAAGAAGATGGAATAAAGAGAAAGAGAAGGAGAAGGAGAAATCAAGTTTGAGGTAGGAATCCAACTTGGCTTTGGAAATTTATTTAGGGTTTCTTTCCATCATGTTTATATATCATGTTTTACCAATATGAAATAGTGGAAATGAAATTAGGGTGCCATGTTTCAATTTTCATGCAAAAGTCCCTTGAAATTCCAAGCAAAATCATTCTTTTGAAATTCAGAAATAATGATGTTTGTTGTTTCTGTAATTACAGTTACTGTAGCTCGAATTAGGGTTCGAAAAAAATAAGAGCTTGTAGATCATGAAGTTATATCCCAAAATCATTTAAATTTTGACATAGTTTCAATTCAGAAATTAGGAGCAATAAATCCATCTTTACAACATGTCTGTTTGATTTTCAGTGTTGACACAGTTTAGTAAAATTCTCCTAGACACCTGCACACATCATGGAATTTTATGATCTTGATCTTGTTAGAAATTTAACAAGTTTTCCTAAAAATTCATCAGAATACTTATATGCCGAATTTCTGTTTCCAACATGCCCAAAATTGGCTTTCAATACAGATCCTGAAATCTGTCTGAAAAATAGAATTGACACACTTCACCAATTAATTCACCATAAATCATATAGTTTATATTTTTGCATGAAATTTTATTTGTAAATCCATAACTTGCATATCTTCAACTTTCATTTAATAAAGTTGTGTCAAATTCCCAAGAGAAATAAATGAAATGTGTTGATCCTTATGGCTGTTCTTGTAATTCCAGCAAGTTGGAGTGTTGGTTGAATATTGAATCGTGTGGTGATGTTATTTTCTCCATCCCATTATGCATGGATGTTGTGCTAATGACGGAATGTTTAGTTACGCTATTGTTATTACATTTGATAATGTGACAATGTTCGTTCCTATGGCGCCTGCCACGTGTTTGTTGAAATGCCCCAATGAATGTGAAGTTAAGAAACATGGAAATTGGGCCTATATGCTCTTGAATCAAGAACTCTGTTATAAATTGATGATGTTGGGGACATGGATGGCATGGATACACTATTATACATGAATGTGTATGTGATGTGATGAAGGACATGTCACGTGAGTGCATGACCCAGATTGCTATGTGATGATGCGATGACTGAGGGCGTAGCACTTAGGTGCATGACCCGTGTTGATGAAAGAAAGTTACTGAACGTGTACCGTGCCACCATGATTCCTATAATGAAGCTTAAAATACTTAATTGATGAATAAAAATGTCTCAATCCCCTCCAAAAGGGGGTAAATTAGCAAAAACCGGGTTTTAGGTGGGATTTGAGTAAATTGTGGATATGAGGCCTGGACTGCGAAGTTGGGAGATGATTATGTGATTTGTGGAGTTTATACCCACTCGCCTTTACCAGGAGTGGAGGGGATTTTTATATCCACTCGCCTTTAACGGAGTGGAGGGGAAGAGGGCATACGGAGGTTGTGAAATGAGCATCACTCCTGCTAGGGACGAGGGAGCTGTGAGGCCCGGCGTACAGTACCCGTGTCCACTGCGTCGTATGCTATATTCACCCCAAATTTGGGGTGAAGTCCAGGTCCTGGTATCACACAGTTTACCCATGTTCCAATCAATTCAATTAATCAATTCAATTATAAAATGAGCACTTTGCATGTTTTTTCTTCTGCTGGCAGCACTTCCCTTTCCCCTTGCTTCACTGGTGGCACCGTGTTATATCCTGATATTTGTGTTTCTCTTTTTAGTTTGTGGTTGTATGACTATTCGTATTATTACTCGTGCTAACTCTTTCTTGCAGTAACTCGACATTGGACCGCAGGTATGATCCTCTTACTTAGCTATTCACTTTTCGATATATATTTAGTTTGCATGACTTGTTCCTTTGCCTAGCCTTGTGGATTGATAACCCTAAAGTGATGTCCAGATCCATGTCGGTTCCTACTGTGGCACGCATTGACGTGCTCCTTCCTATTTTTCAGGTAGCAGTCAGTTGGGGAGCCTGGGAGACTTGAGAGGCTGGAGCTGGGGTGTGGGGTAATTCAAGGAGTTGCATTGTACTCTGGGTAGTTGTGTTGGTAATGTCTTTTGGGAGGTGTAACCTGAGCTGAAGTTTATTGGGGCACACTGGTATCAGATGTTATGATGGCCTTATGTTAGAAATGTGAAAATTGTACATGTACTCCTTGTGATGTTGTATAAATGGCATGTGATCCTTGTTGTTATACATGGAGCAGTACAGGTACTATCCCAGCATGTGCACAGTGGCCTGCATATTCAGTCTTCTCCTTTCTCTTTCTTTTCCTTTCTCATCACCCCCACTCTTCAGGATACTTGGAAAAAAAATTTTAAATGCTGGGAATTCTCGGGAACGGGGCGTGACAGTTTTTGGCAGCCCATACAGGTCACCGCACTGTGATGTGCGTAAGGATAGTGCATGTAATGCTTCATTAGGTGATTGGGACACATTAGCCCTAAGGTGGGTAGTGACCTTAGAGCCTTAAGTGATCCACCCTTAAACCCATAACTTAGGAAGTCAGAGGATGAACTTCCACAGTGTAGTATACTATAGAAGTATATTAGTAGTATCAGCGTATACTGATATAATAATGAGAATACGTGTATATAAATACAGTTATTGTACTTGGATATTTGAATTATATGCGTCGCATGTATACTTGTATTCAGTATATATACATATTTGTATTTGAATAGCACGAAAGTTGCATGTATGGATAGGCGTGGGAGTATATACTAGGTGGGTGAATACTTGAGTGTATGTATACTACGTCTCTATAAAAGTACATGACACGGATATGTGAGGCTGGTATGTGGTATACTTGTGCGACTCCGAGACATAGGTGATATATACATGTTTGTTCGTGGATGTATATTGGTGGGTACATATAAGCTAGTGGGGACATATGATCACTCCTTATTCTACACCCTTTTCCCGCATGTTTGCATGCCATTTTGATCGCCCAAATCATGTTTTTCACGATATATCGACGATATTGCGATGCTTTTCACGATTTGTTGTTTTTGTCGCATTTCAGGTGATTTGGCGCGATTAGGAGTGATCTCGAGATGCGTGTAATCTAGACGGCCACCGACGACCTCCCCGAGGGGTATTTTGCTGTTGGAGAGGAGCGGAAGAAGAATGGACGTCGCCGGAGCGACGAGGAGGCCAAAACGACCAGTTTGGGCATTTTTTGTGTCCCACTCGGCCGAGTGGAGGAGCCACTCGGCCGACCAGCGAGACACTGCTCGGCCGACCCGTTCAGACACGACTTCCATGTGTACTCGGCCGAGCGACGGAGACCACATCGGCCGAGTGACGATACCACGTCCGCCCGAGTGGCGCCCAGACGAAGGCCCTCAAAAAGACCGAAGTTACTGTTTTTCGGCCATCTGAGCTTCAGAAGACCCACTCGGCCGAGTGGCAAATCCCGTCCGCCCGAGTGAAGTGAAGCCATCGGCCGAGTGACGACAACTCACTCGGCCGAGCCACCCCCGAACTGAAGACCCCTGAAGTCCCCGACTTACTGGAAAATTGACAGGGTTTTCACTCGGCCGAGCGACTTTTGTCACTCGGCCGAGTGCGATGCGCTGCCTGTAGCGAAATTTGCGGAAAACAGGCTGTGCAGGGGCGTTTTGGTCAGGATTTTTAGACGATTTTTGGGGCTATTTAAGCTCTGTTTTTACCCTAGTTTTGAGGGCCACCTCTCAGATTTTTTGCAGCTTTTTGAGTCTACTTTTTAGCTTTATTAATTGTGATTTGTGAAGAGAAAAACTTGGATTTTTGTTGGGTTGATTGAAGATCTACATTGGTTTGCACTTCTCTTCCACAAAAACTCTATTTTTATTGTTTATATCATTGTTGTGATGAATTCCATTGTCTATTTCTTTGCCAATTATTGTGCTATTGCTATGATTAGTGAGTAGTCTCCACGTCTTGGGCGTGGGGATGAACCCTACGAGCCCAATTTCGTATTTGTGTTGAATTGGTAGGAATTGAGCCAGGATTGTTATTAGGGATTAGATTGGGATCGAATTACTACGGATAGCTAGGTATTCACGTCAATAGGGATTTGCAAGAGATTGGATCCCGATTCGATAGGAAGCCCTAGAAATCCGAATTGGGTTGGAGTCGGATTTTCGAAGTATCGGTTTACAAGAAATTGGACCGATGCTAGGATCTCCGGTTGCAATTCCGTGCCGATACCCGTTTGCAAGAGATTGGACGGGTAGGAACTATCCTAATCTAGATTGTGGACCGAGTTTGCAAGAGATTGGGCTCGGTGCGCAATTGGACGATGATGTTGATCCTAATGCTAGCTTCCCTAGGCTAGGGTTTGCAAGAGATTGGACCCAAACCTAGGATAGCTATAGACCGGCAACAGCGCGAGAGCGTGAGCCTGGTTCCACATTTAGTTGCAACTAGTTCATCCGAATTCTCATCCTAGCGATTTCGATACCGGCGAACCACAATTGTGAAATACGGTGAGTAGTGGGGATTCCCCATTCCCTAGGCGTTCTCCATTTGATTTGATATTTTGCACTTTTGTCTGACGATTGTGACAGGATCGCCCAAGGCAATTATCCCTCTGAATAGCCAGGTTGATTAGGAGCAAGCACGGTCATTCGTCCTCCCTGTGTTCGATACCCGCTCGCCGCTATACCGTGCGCTTGCGGTAAAACTACAACCGTCGCCTCGGGACGTGTACGCCGGGGCGCGACCAAGTTTTTGGCGCCGTTGCCGGGGAGGCGATTGCGTTTGATTCTTTTTCACCTAGCTATTTCTTTCTTTTATTTTATTTTTATTTTATTTCTTTTACCATTATTATTTCCTTTGCTATTTTTACCTAACCCTTCCACGGTACTAATCATCTCTTTGAAACTCTGTTTTCACTGTGCATGTACACGAGATCTACGGCGGACCCCGAAGCCCTATTATTCGATCCCGAGATCGAACGTACCGCGCGGAGACTCAGAGCGGAAAGGAGACAATATCCGGAAGGGGGGTTTATGACCAACCGGGAAACTCCCGAAGAATTGGCGGAGAGAATGGCGAGAATAATTTCCATTCGCGATAGGCTTCGGCCTAAAACCTCTTCTACTACGTCATCCATCGCCGTGCCGGAGTTGGCGGCCGACAAGAACTTCGAGCTAAAGACGGGATTGGTGGTTTTGATGCAACAAGACCCATTTCATGGGAACGCTCACGAGAACCCCCACTACCACATCCAATCATTCTTGTCGAAGTGCGCCACTTTCCAAATGCCGGGGGTCCCGATTGATGCCATCAGACTGCGCCTCTTCCCCTTCACGCTAAAGGACAAAGCACTCTATTGGCTGAGGACGCAAGCTGACGGAGTTTTCACCTCTTGGGACGGGTTGGCGGATGCATTCATTGATAAATTCTATCCACCATCCAAGACGGTGAAGATCCGGAGCGCTCTCATGTCCTTCAAGCAAGGACCACACGAGACGCTCTATGAAGCTTGGGAGCGATTTAAGGATTTGCAGCACCAGTGCCCGCACCACAGTATAGAAGATTGGGAGTTAGTGCATAGCTTCTACAACGGTCTCCAACCGGGGACCAAACAAATTATTGATGCCGCGGCGAATGGTGCAATCTTGTCAAAGACTCCCGAGGAAGCTACGGCCCTAATTGAGGAGATGGCCTCTAATAACCAACAATGGGGCGATGAGCGAGGACACTCTATGTCCTCCTTAAAGCCGACTAGCATCTACGAGGCAAAGGCCGTAGCGGAGCTTACGAGCAAATTTGATTCTCTCCACAAGGTGGTGGAGAGATTGGAGAAATTCATCACGGAGCCCCAAGGAAGCCCTTCCACCTCCGCGCCGGCAAGCCAAATGAGTGATTGGCAAGACCAACCTCAAGCCATGTATTCGGGAGGAGAGCAAGGAGAAGGATCCTTGGAGCAAGTGCAATATGTTGCGGGGAACCAAGGTTATTGGTCCAATCCGGCCGCAAGAAATCACCCGGGATTCTCCTACGCCAACAATGAAGGAGCTTTGAACCCGCCACAACAACCGCCTAATCAAGCTCGACCGCCACCACCCCAACAACAATACTATCCGCCGAGGGGACCTACACAACAAAACTTCCAACCAAAGCAACAAGTCCCACCTTATAGGCCTCCCGGATACAATCAAGGGTGGAGGAATCAAAATCAAAACCCTCCACAAGCTCCACAACGATCCGATTTCGAAACTAGAGTGGAAGCGTTCATGGTCGAGCAGAATAAGGTGAATGCTACTTTGAAGGCGGGGCAAGAATCTCTCAATACCGTAGTGGCTCAAATATCGGAGCAATTAGCGTTGCTCAACCGGAACACTCAAAGATTGCCGGCGCAACCGGAGCAAAACCCACGGGGCAACACGGGCCACATCAACGCCGTAGTTGCCGTCACTACTAGAGGCGGGAAGGACACCACCCCCGCCATGATTCCTATTGAGGAGGCCGTGGAGGAAAGTTTGGAGCCGGTTGAACCGATAATCGAGATTGAAGAGGAGAAGGAGCCACAAGACAAGGAGAAATCTAGGGAGAAGCTATTAATTGAGGAGAGGCGCTTCATGCCACCGGTCCCATTCCCCCAAAGACTAGCGAAAGCGAAAATGGAGAAAAGGCTAGCGAAATTTCTCGAGTATCTAAGAGGAGTTAGCCTAAATATTCCCTTCCTTGACGCCATCATCGAGATCCCCACATATGCCAAATTCTTGAAGGACTTGATTTCGGGGAGAAAGAGGAAGGAAAAGATCATGCTAGCCGAGGAGGGCTCTTGGTTCACCAAGAGAGAAAAGGAGCCGGCAAAATTTAAAGATCCGGGGAGTTTTCGGATTCCTTGCACGTTGGGCGGCGTGCCTCTTCAAAAGGCGTTGGTCGATCTTGGGGCTAGTGTGAGTCTCATGCCCCTCTCCATGTTCTTAAAGCTTAACACCGGGACAAAGTTGAAACCCACCGACATGCGCATTCAATTAGCCGATGGACGGATAACAAGGCCGGTGGGGATTGCCGAAGACATCCCACTTCAAGTCCCGGGTGGAATATGATTGCCATGTGACTTCGTCATCATGGACATTAAGGAGGAGGGAGACACCTCATTGATACTTGGGCGCCCATTCCTCGCCACCGCCGGAGTCATCGTCGACGTGCGCGAAGGTACTTTAACCTTAAACGTCGGAAACATCGAGGTGGAACTCCACATTCCCAAGGCAATGAAGCACATGCCTTACCATGAGGAGCTCAATTATATGGACCTCCTTGATGAGGTGATAGAGGAGGCGATTCCTCACTCAATTGGTGCCCTTTTTGATGAAGAATTGGATGAAAGCCCGGATTTAGGCCATGAGGACAATAATGATGATTCCCCCGACTCCTCCGCTGATGAAGATGAAGGCGACGCTGATGTCACAAGGATTCGAGAGCTCTGCAAGCTCTCGAAATCAAAGTCTCCAAAGAAAGCTCCGCCGGTACGGAAATCGGCATCGCCGGCCAAGCCGTTGACCGGGGCAAATGCTAGCTTGGGGGAGCCTCCCCCCCAACACTATTCGAGATAGGAGACCACCGCGGGAGAACGCTTCGCCGCCACGTCCGAATCCAAGCGCGTTCCCCGGAAAGTTTGACGGGTGCATCTCATATGCACCAAACATCCCGCATTGATTGAAAATTATAGGGGGTCGAGCTCACGACCTAAAACGAGCGCTTGTCGGGAGGCAACCCGACGGTTTTTTTGCTTTATTTTCGTTTTTTCTTTATTTTCGTTTTAGAAATTTTTAGTGTTTTGAGTCGATCGCCAAAAATTTTGTGATAACGGGTCCCATTTTTCTTGACAGGAGAGGAGATAGGTAGACCCATCATGAGGAAGATGAATGAGGCGACGAGGAGCGCCCAAAGAAGGCGTTCGACGCCTAGGAGGAGCATGAAATCGACTGGAGGAAGAAAGACGGAGTTTAGAGCCCAAACGAAGATAAACAGCAGAAATTAAGGCTCACTCGGCCGAGTATACTAGTCACTCGGCCGAGTCCAGAAGTTCGTCCGGCCGAGCCGCTCACGAACGAGGGAAGTCTGCTGTACCCAACTCTCTGTCTATTTTCCTCATTTCATAAGAACTGCCACTCAGCCGAGTATATATTCACTCGGCCGAGTAAATCGGGTACCCTCCTAGGGCGAGTCATGCCGAGTAGCTTGAGTCACTCGGCCGAATGGACTTACTCCACTCGGCCGAGGCTGGCAAAGCCACTCGGCCGAAGCGACATCGGGGAGAAATTTTTATTTGCCTCGCTCGGCCGAGTGAGTAAAGTCACTCGGCCGAGTCGTAACTTTTTTAATATAAAGCCGAGGGGGGGCGCAGTTTTCGAAAACGAAAAAAAAAACCCCCTTCGCCTGCGCCCCCTCAGCTCTCCCTCGCCCGATCTCGCCTCGCCGCTCAGCCACTCGCCCGCGCGCGCCGCCGCTCGGCCTGCCGTCGCCGGCCGCCCATCGCCGGACTCCGCCCGAGTCGCCGCCGGCAGCCCCGCCTCCGATCACCTCCGGTTCGCTTATTTTCACCGTTTTCTCCTCTCCTCGTGTATTTTTTGAGGATCCATGTGCTAAACGCCCCCCTAACCCAAATCAATTCCTATATCTATCCATTGCACCCCTATTGCTCCATACATTTTGATTATTACTCGCTGATATCGCTTTTTCACGCGCAGGCTACTTATTGGAGCTTAGGGGAGACCAGGGGAGCTTCTACGGGCTGCTCAGGACTTCGTGGAGGCGCGGACTTCGCACGCTTCCACTACTTAGCACTCACGGCGTGTTTGGGTAAAATCTTTCCACTCTTTGTGCACACGCCGCACTTTTCACTTTTTCGGCGCGCGCTCGGGGCAGATATGCCGCCCCGGACACGGCCGCGGTCGAAGAGAGCTTCCGCCAAGCGGAAGCGGTCGGATGATGCCGGCCCCTCCCACGAGTTGGAGGACTCTCCTCCACCGTCCCCCACACACCCCGCACACCCCGCACAGCCTGCAGGGTCCGCACACCCCGCACAGCCTGCACAGCCTCTCCCCGCCGATCCACAGCCACCACCACCGGCTCCACTGGTCGGGCCGCTCGGGATTACGTTCCGAGACGACGCACACCGCGCCGTCTTCGAGCGTATCTCCCAGCGCTCGATCGTACCCTCCAGGTTCGCACACCTCACTGACCTAGGACGCCTGGGGGTACTTGAGGGGATGCTCACGTTGTACGACAACGTGGGCTGGTGAGATTTTTTCCAGGTGTCGGCGGATACTTTTACCCGTCCGACACTTGAGGTTTTGAGTTCGATCGCCCGGACCGATGAGGGATGCTCATTCCGGTTCATGGATCGAGAGTGCCAGGTCACTCTCGATATGATGAGAGCATTTTTCTCTTGGCCCGCAGTCCCCGGAGCCGATCGCGGTTATGGCCCCACACATATCCCTCCACCCTTTTTCGACGCCGGTGCCTTCTGGGCACGTATCACGGGTCTCCACGCCGCCTTTGACCCTAGTAGGGCCAAGGCCTCGGCCATCGTACATCCCTGCCTACGCATTGCCCAGCGCCTCATGGCGACTACCTTTTTGGCCAGATATGAGCCGGGCACGATGTCTACGCCAGAGCTTTACATGCTCTATGCGATGACACGTCCCAGAGCTCTGTCTAGGGATGGAGATGAGCTTGTCCTCGCCGTCGTGATCGATATCGCGACATGGTACTTAGACCGCATCATTGTATCGGTGGGCGCTCGCTCACCGATATGCTGCGGCGGCCTGATTACCCTGCTGGCTCTTATGACCGGCGAGGATTTCCCCGACGACCTGCGACGCGTTCCGGGCCCCACTTCCTTGTCGATAGACGTTATGGCCCGGATGAAGATGCTGCGTCCGCACGGTGAGCGTCACTGGGTCTGGTTGCACGGCCCCTATGGGGCCGATTACATGATTCTCCCGAGCCCTGCTCGGACCCAGATTGCACCGGCCCACGTAGACTGGCTCCCAGATATGGATGTCCTCATCCCCGCCGCCTACGTGCTCGAGGCCGAGGAGGCCGAGCAGGGCCCCGCCGCCCACGCTGCCCAGGCTGCTCCCGCAGACCCTGCTGCACGCCCTGCCGAGCCCGCTGCCGCCCCTGTGGCCCCTCAGCCCACACCTGTCGTTTCTGCTGCTCCTGACACTTCTGTCATCACCTCTACCAGTGTCGCGAGTACTTTTGCTGAGCCCACTTCTACCACTGTCACCACTTCCGAGGCTGTCCCCACCACTCCCTCTGCCACCTCTGGCCCTCTGTCCGTGGAGCCCCTTTGCTCCGCACTCCCCGAGCGCCCGCCGACCATAGTCGAGTGCGGAGAGCCCTCGTTCACTTCGGTCGTGGAGACCATGGTTAGCATGATCTCCGCTGGGGTTACACCTTCTGGATCACACGCTTCCACCCCAGCGGGAGATTCCTCTGTCTCCACCGCCGCCTTATTCTCCGAGAGCGTCGTGGCGTCTGTCCACACGTCTGTGCCACGGACCTCTCTGGCCACCTCGTTGCCTCTTTTGCACGCCTCCTTTGCTGCCGCTGCCTCCACTTCTCGCCAGCCGGTGTCCCGGCCTCACACCGAGGCCAGGCCCACTTTTCCAGGCGCGGCCCCTTTTGTCCCATTCCCTGCTGAGCCCGTTACATACTCCACACGCGTACGCCAGCCTCGCCCTGCACAGCCTAGACCGGTGCGTCCCTCTGCACCACCCCCGCCCGACACAGTACTGCAGAGCATACGTGCTCTTGAGGTGGCGGTGAGTGGTCTTAGAGGAGACCTTCGGACCCTGTCCTCCACCGTCTCTACGATGGCTGGACGCTTTGACCTGATCCCTCAGATCCACTACTGCCTGACACAGATCTTAGAGCGTCTCCCGCGCGTATCCCCACCCACCCAGCAGGTTCCCACACACACTCCCACACACGCTCGACCTGCTTCCACTCCCATGCCCACCCCAGCTCAGCAGCCTACACCACCACCACCACCCCCTCCGCCTCAGGACGGAGACGGCGCGGCACCGCCTTCTTAGGCACTCTTGATGCCTTTATCCATTCCTGACGTTGTGCTGCCCGTCTCTGCTGGGTCCTGATGTTTTTTTTGTCCACCCCCCCTCCTCTCACTTATTTTGGGATTATATTTTTGATCATATCTTTTTGTGCACATCATATCATATCTACTAGGGTTTCTCATTTTGATAACATCTATATATATCTTTTTGGGAGAGAGGGAGCGTTTTTGGTGCCGTATTTTCATATCACTCCTGTTTGTGCATGCATCATACCCGCATCATATTTTCACTTCTTTATTTTTCCTTTTATTATTTTTTTTTCCCTTCCTTCCCCTCATGCATGCACCCTCACTTGCCCCTCACGTTAATTGTCTCTCTGTGTGCCACACTTTGCACATTGAGGACACTGTGCCGTTTAGCTTGGGGGAGTGAGCTCTCACGTTCTTTTTCGATTTGCCACCTTTATTTTCAGTTTTTCACACCGCTTTTCACTTTTGCACTCATTTTTCGTTATTTTCCTTTTGTTTTGCCATGCATCACGTTTTCCTTACCTTCCTGTGTGCCGCATTGCATAGTTCTATTTTCCTTTTATCTTTACTTCTTCCTTTTTTCATCTCATGCTAGAGATGAATTTTCTGTGATGATGTCTACGTGGAGTTAGCCTATTCTATATGCATGCTATATTTGTCGTGTCTTAGATTTCATTTCTGATATCATATGCTATGACTCGCTTGCATTTAGAAATAGGAGCCCACACTTTTTCCTCATAAAAATGGATGAAATTTTATTATTAGCTGAGCCTGAATATTCATATGTATGCTATCACAGAAAACACACCAAGATTCACGCATTGAATGCCTATATCTGGAGTACTGACTTCTTTTCCTTTATCACTTCTATATGCATGAATTGTACACTTCACTTCCGGATGATTGAATGATGGTTAGCTATGATATATCTGGATTAGTTAGCTTTTTTGTGATCGAAACTGAGTAGATTAGATTACCCTGCTGAAGTTGTCGTGCATGTCTTATAGAGTGAGCCGAGAGTTATATTTATTTCTTTCTCCACAAATCTTGAACATCATTTCTCTACTTTTAAAATCATTGGTGAATCCCCCCTTAGTGATTCTATTTTATGGCATTTCCCCCGCTATTAATTCCTAGCTCCAAATCTCTTATTCCAAAAAAAAAATATAATAAAAGAGAGAAGAACATTCTCGTATATCGTTATCTCTCATTGAATTGGGATCATTGTATATATGAAAAAAAAAAAGAAAAAAAAAAGGGGAAAAGAGAGAAAAGAGGAAAAAAATCCTCAATAAAAGATCCCATCTCGCTTATTTTCTTTCTTCTTTCTCTTCTTTGCCTTTGGAGCTATATAAAAATGGGGATGTAAATATTTTTGTGCCACCACGCTTATAGATAAGCTTGGGGGAGGAGATCCATTGATGTGTGAGAGAGCGACTACTTGACATTGCACGACAACCTAGGCTAAGTAATATTCTATACTCGGTGAGATTGTTTCTAGCTTTACGAAATCCAGAAATCTAAGCCTAGCATTCATTTCATGAAACCCATACTTTTCTATTCTCTCTATTCTATGATGTGATACTCTTATACTCCAGATAGAAAGCGTTCAATTGAAAAGTGTGTGATCTGAGACTTGTATACCGCTTTAGATGATTCAGGCGATGTTAATTTTAAAATCATTCCGTTTTTCATGATTATACCGTTGTTCGTGGGTTTTCTATTTTCTACTTGCACTATTCTACTATGATATCAAAATGAGATTCTTTGACATGTATTTCTCACTCGGTGCATGCTATAAGAGTAGGTGAAACCCACGTCCTGAGAAAATGATCTAGTATCCTACCTCTTCTTTCTTTCTTTCTTTATTTTCGTTTGGTTTTCATTCTTCTTCGTTTTTCATTTTTTTCGTTTTTCGCCGTTTTCGTTTTCCGAATCCACCGGGTTCGCTTTTTACTTATCTTCCTCGAGGACGAGTAAGAGGCAAGCTTGGGGGATTTTGATCACTCCTTATTCTACACCCTTTTCCCGCATGTTTGCATGCCATTTTGATCGCCCAAATCATGTTTTTCACGATATATCGACGATATTGCGATGCTTTTCACGATTTGTTGTTTTTGTCGCATTTCAGGTGATTTGGCACGATTAGGAGTGATCTCGAGATGCGTGTAATCTAGACGGCCACCGACGACCTCCCCGAGGGGTATTTTGCTGTTGGAGAGGAGCGGAAGAAGAATGGACGTCACCGGAGCGACGAGGAGGCCAAAACGACCAGTTTGGGCATTTTTTGTGTCCCACTCGGCCGAGTGGAGGAGCCACTCGGCCGACCAGCGAGACACTGCTCGGCCGACCCGTTCAGACACGACTTCCATGTGTACTCGGCCGAGCGACGGAGACCACATCGGCCGAGTGACGATACCACGTCCGCCCGAGTGGCGCCCAGACGAAGGCCCTCAAAAAGACCGAAGTTACTGTTTTTCGGCCATCTGAGCTTCAGAAGACCCACTCGGCCGAGTGGCAAATCCCGTCCGCCCGAGTGTAGTGAAGCCATCGGCCGAGTGACGACAACTCACTCGGCCGAGCCACCCCCGAACTGAAGACCACTGAAGTCCCCGACTTACTGGAAAATTGACAGGGTTTTCACTCGGCCGAGCGACTTTTGTCACTCGGCCGAGTGCGATGCGCTGCCTGTAGCGAAATTTGCGGAAAACAGGCTGTGCAGGGGCGTTTTGGTCAGGATTTTTAGACGATTTTTGGGGCTATTTAAGCTCTGTTTTTACCCTAGTTTTGAGGGCCACCTCTCAGATTTTTTGCAGCTTTTTGAGTCTACTTTTTAGCTTTATTAATTGTGATTTGTGAAGAGAAAAACTTGGATTTTTGTTGGGTTGATTGAAGATCTACATTGGTTTGCACTTCTCTTCCACAAAAACTCTATTTTTATTGTTTATATCATTGTTGTGATGAATTCCATTGTCTATTTCTTTGCCAATTATTGTGCTATTGCTATGATTAGTGAGTAGTCTCCACGTCTTGGGGCGTGGGGATGAACCCTACGAGCCCAATTTCGTATTTGTGTTGAATTGGTAGGAATTGAGCCAGGATTGTTATTAGGGATTAGATTGGGATCGAATTACTACGGATAGCTAGGTATTCACGTCAATAGGGATTTGCAAGAGATTGGATCCCGATTCGATAGGAAGCCCTAGAAATCCGAATTGGGTTGGAGTCGGATTTTCGAAGTATCGGTTTGCAAGAAATTGGACCGATGCTAGGATCTCCGGTTGCCATTCCGTGCCGATACCCGTTTGCAAGAGATTGGACGGGTAGGAACTATCCTAATCTAGATTGTGGACCGAGTTTGCAAGAGATTGGGCTCGGTGCGCAATTGGACGATGATGTTGATCCTAATGCTAGCTTCCCTAGGCTAGGGTTTGCAAGAGATTGGACCCAAACCTAGGATAGCTATAGACCGGCAACAGCGCGAGAGCGTGAGCCTGGTTCCACATTTAGTTGCAACTAGTTCATCCGAATTATCATCCTAGCGATTTCGATACCGGCGAACCACAATTGTGAAATACGGTGAGTAGTGGGGATTCCCCATTCCCTAGGCGTTCTCCATTTGATTTGATATTTTGCACTTTTGTCTGACGATTGTGACAGGATCGCCCAATGCAATTATCCCTCTGAATAGCCAGGTTGATTAGGAGCAAGCACGGTCATTCTTCCTCCCTGTGTTCGATACCCGCTCGCCGCTATACCGTGCGCTTGCGGTAAAACTACAACCGTCGCCTCGGGACGTGTACGCCGGGGCGCGACCAACATACGCCTTGTATGTGTGTGATCGAAGATATGTACATAGCTGATATGAGTGCATGTACGTGTTTTCCTATCTATTACATTATGGTTGTTTCCCCGTGTGGAAAAGTACCAAGGTGCGTATATCTATCCTTGTGTGGATAGAGTGGTGGAGTGTTCATATGGTCTTGTAGATATATGTGGGGAAAGTGCATGTGTGTGAATATATGTGTGCTTGTATGGGTAGGTGGTGTAGATATGGGTTGAAATATTGGTGTATATATCGCTAGTGTTGTATTGCTAGTGTGTGAATTCCTAATGTGTAGATTTGAATAATTGAGAATATATGTATGTGCTGCCTATACGCATATAGGGATTGGTTATTGTTTTACTTAGGTATATGGTCGTGGGTGTATTATTGCTTGAAGATAGGTGATGTGCTATGGCCATATATGGTGTGTATGTAGCGATATAGATAAGTAATGAACACACGAGCAATATGAGTAATGCTCCAGGGTGTTTGGAGTAGATGTATCCTAAGACGGGTAAGGGTGCTTTAGACCCGTTCACCTAAGTTGAGGCCCTTAGCTCTATACCATGCCTATTACGGGATAGAGATATAAGTGCGATGTGTATCATGTGTAGAATGTGATGAATGTGAGGATTTGAGATTATACAGTGCATGTATAAGTGGGATGGCTATGGGTTGCATGGTTATGTGGAGTTAAGGTATATGTATATATGTGTGTACACGCTTACCCGTTGAATGGAGTCTATTAGACCATTTGGATGTATATGTAGTGTATGTATTTTTCTATATATGGTGGCATGAGGGAGGATTGTGTATTGGTATATAAGATACTTGTATCTATGTATGTTTGCTATAGCTAGCGCGATGTGACTGTGTATATGTGTTTTTGAACGTGTATTGGTGTATGCTTTATGAGTGGTTATATGTATATGTATGTGAATGATCCTTATTTTGATATACATGTATCAGTATATGGATGTGTACATATATTGGATGTGGCTATCTATCGAATGTGTATGAATATTGAAATGCACTTATTTGTGTGTAAACTAGCATGCTAGTAAAAGTGTGGGTATATTGGATATTATGTATATAGTGGTATAGATAGCTACCGACTATTTACTAGTATAGTGGAGTAGCTTGACTGTATAGGTGTGTAGTAGCAGGATATGTATAGTATGTATGTATATGTGTGTGTGTGCCCATACATGGGAATGTATGTGCATGGTTGCATGGATTCTAATAAGTATATATGCATGTCTGTGCTCATACCTACTATTATAATAATAATATGGTGTGTATGAGCGAACGTGTTATGGCTAAGCGTAGGCCTAGAGATATATATATATATGGTGTTGATATGAATATATCTGTAGATATATAATGAGTGTGTATATAAGTAGATGTGGAGTATTTATGTGAAGTATTGTTTGTTACCTATATGTGAATACGTATCATACTTGTATGAATGTGAAGTGTAGGGATGTGTTCATGTAGGTGTACTGTGCAGTAGGAATATATGTAATAGTGTGTATATTGGATGAATGAATACATATATGTATATATACTTAAACGTATCTTGTTTGTTTACTTGTTGATCTATCCCATGGGGTTGTCCATCCAGGTGTATCTCGGTATGCACTGGATAAATGTATTTCTGCTTGTATGCGTATATATATATGTATAGGTCTGTACCAAAGCATGTATGTATGTATAAACATGTGCTATGTAGATGTAAATGTGATAAGATATGGAATGTATGTATGTATATATATGTATGTATGTATGTATGTATGTATGTATGTATGTATGTATGTATGTATGTATGTATGTATGATAAATGTAAGTGAATGAAACTGTTTGGTATGTAGGTATCGAGATGTGTGTGTTTGTTTGCAAATTTATATGTATACGTGTGTGTGGAGTGTATATGAATATTTATAATTATTTGACTATCATGGCAGTATGCGTGTGGCATGTGCAAAGGTAGTTATATATATATATATCATATGGCGGGGGACGTGTTATGTTGTGCACTCTTGTGTGTATTGTGTGTGGTATAAGTGCCTATCTGTGTGAGGCAATATGTGCACTACTATGGATGTGAGGTTATGTGTATAATTATTTAAAGCATGATTGTGAACCCTATGTGACTTGATCATGCATATGTTGGTACATGCACTTGAATGTATTTATGGATGAGACTAAATAATATGTGTATATGGATATTTATATGCATATACATGGAAGTGAGCCCATATGACTAAGTATTGGGTGTATATGGATTAGGTGTACATACGGTGTGACACCGTGATAGTGACCCTGTCTATCAAGAGATGGTGTGTAGAATAATGTGTATTGTTGTGTGTTTGTGCATGGATACAGACGAATATATATATATATTTTTTGGGAGAGTAAGTGTACTTTATTAAAAACCAAAATTACTTCACAAATACAATTGGGGGGAACACTACTTAGCATCAGCAGATAAAAGAAAGAGAGGGGAGAGGGCACAAGCGCCGTCACCCAATACAGACTAAGATCTACGATGACTAAGTAATGTTCCCAAGCCAATAGAAATAAGACCAAAAATTGTCAAGTATATACAACCTAACCAGTATCCAAGAAACCCCAATTCGAGAAAGCAGTGATATCTGAAGCCCCATCCAGATCCAGGTCACGCAGAGAGATAGTTACATCCGCCGCAATGTCTTCAAATAGCAGTGTCTTATCCAGAGACTTTGACTCAAAAATCCGTCTATTACGTTGCTTCCAAATATGCCATACCATGGACGTCAGGGCGGCCTTAGCCAGCACCCCCACCAGGTCAGATTTACTATATGGGGTTAAGATCAAGTCACATACACCAGAGAGAGTGGTAGGTATATTCCCCGTATATCCAAGTTTGAGAAGACCTCTAGCAAGTATATATTGGGAATAATCACATTCAAAGAAAAGGTGTGACACATTCTCTTGGGATTCATCTTCACAAAGAACACAATTCTGATTGGAGATAATCCCCCACCTATAGAGAATATCCTTGGTTGGCAACTTACCATGTATAGCTCGAAGGAGAGATAGTGACAATTTAGGAACATGTTTCCTGTACCAAACAAGGCCGTGGTAAGCAAAGCTCGGCTTCAGAACTCTTGAGCCCTCCCATGCTCAACGGAAAGAGCAGACACGCCCCTGATCCCAAGACCAGATATCCATATGTAGGCCGAGTGAAATACTTTGGAGATCAGGCAATAGCGGCTGGATTTCAGGCAGATTGCGCCAAGGTCCCGAGGACCAGTAGTCGCAGACACGGATGGAGTCAGCCCCAGGCGGGGGTGGGAAAATAAGATGCAGAGGACCTTTGGGATGCCAGTTGTCAAACCAGAACAAGGTGGATGACCCATCACCTAATGAACGTTTGATCAAGTTTTGTGAAAAATTCCGGTGTCTGAGCATGTATTTCAGAGTGCCAGAGTCAGATGCTCTTGGAAGGGTGCTGAAAAATTTTCTGGAGGCGTGTTCATGGTGCTTTCTCATGTGCGATGCCCACAGCCCTTTAGATTTTAGGAATCTCCAAGTAAGGCAAACACCCGATGCCGCATTCATGTCCTTAAGTTGCCTTAGCCCCACACCTCCTTCCTTCTTTGGAGCACAATAATCTTTCCATGCCCAAATATTCAGCTTCCCCCATATGAATTTTCTGCAAGACGAATTAATGGATCTAATGACAGTAGCAGGAATGTGAAAAGCTTGCATCCAGAATGATACTATGTCGTAAATAACACTGCAGATCAATTCAATTTTACCCGCAGTGGAGAGGAGAGAGGAAGACCACCCAAGCAGGTGTTTCTTGCATTTGTCTACTAACCTCCCATACATTGAAGCTCTAGGATAATTTGAAGAAAGAGGCAGACCTAGGTAGATAGAGAATGAAGTTACCAGTTTGGTACCAAGAGAAGTGGCGAGGCCTCTAGCATCACGAACCCCTTTACTGAAGATGGCCGAGCTTTTGTCCCAATTTATCTGAAGACCCGTATATAAATTGAAGCTGTATAATAGTTCCTTCAGGCCCTCAATAGAATGGTGGTTGGCACGATAAAAAACAAGGAGGTCATCTGCGAATAACCGGTGAGAAATAGACCCAGCTCTCTTCAAAGGGTGAATAGAATGGGTAGCTTCAGCCCTAGCCATCAAAAGAGAGAATGCCTCCATGACCAACACAAATAGGTAGGGGGAAAGAGGGTCACCTTGTCGCAGACCTTTGTTGGAACCAAAGTAGCCTTCTGGGGATCCATCAATTAATACAGAGAACAGAGGTGTGGAGATACATTCAGCGATCCAGCTAATAAATTTATGTTTGAAGCCCATCTGGTGCAACTGGAAATAAATGAATTCTCTGTTGACACTATCGAATGCCTTACGAAGGTCCAATTTGATGCAAGTTCTGGCACCCATGGGATTGCTGAAGTCCATAATCTGCTCATGGGCAATAAGAGTACAGTCAGCCAATAGTCTACCTTTAAGGAAAGCAGCTTGGTTGGGAGAGACCAAATCTGAAATAACCTGCTGCAGCCTGTTGCATAAGACTTTACAGACGAATACATATATATATAGGAAAATTTTCAAATGAGAACATTTTGCACCGTGCGAAAATGTTTTATCTTTTTTTGAAATTTTTTTCAAAAATTCTTTTTTCCACCCTCATTATATGTTGTTATACCCCCCTCAAAAAATAATGGTTGAGAAATAATGTCATTTGGCCTTCGATCAAGGCATTTCATCAAATTTGCACGTTTTGAGACCGTTAAATTTGTAACGGGTGGATGTGTGCTCTAATGCCCAACGGGTTCACCCATTATTTTCCCTGGGGTATATAATTGTATGGATTAAACATCAAAAAAAAATTTTGAAAAAAAAATTTCAAAAAAATTAAAAAAAGTTTTTGCACGGGCTTTCGCACTGGTTTTTTCGCGCCCGAAGATCATTCTATATATATATATAAGTAGGTAGAATATAATTCGTTGTACTTGAAGGTATCATGATGTGGATACGATGTGATGTCGTATGCACATGGATGTGAGTAGTGATCTAAATACGTGTAATAATACGTATAGAGACTTAATTGTGGTGTGTGATATGTATGTTAGTGTGTGAATATATGCGCCTAGATGTTTATGTGAAGGACATATGTGTATGTATATGTAATGATGCATATAGTGATTTGGATGTACTACTAGATGAATAATAGGGTGTATTTGTGATATCTGTGCCATGCGGGTGTGTATGGATGACAGTGAAGCATATAGTGTATATAAGTGTGGTGTAGATATGTATTCTTGGTTGTACTTCATGGGTAGTAAGATCATCATATCTAGCTGACCTCGGCAAGGTTCACATCCTAGGAAGTCCAAGGATGGACTTTATTTTAAGGTGGGTAGGATGTCATGCCCTATTTTGCACTATACGTGTATTCTACTGAATACACGTGGTATTTCTACCCACGATGCATACGTGGGTATAAAATAAGCGTAGATATCGGTATATGTGACGTAGTGCAAGGGAGATTAGGCCGTAATACGTGGCTAAGGGAAGAGAATGCAAAATGTGAATGCGGGAGAAGTGCAAATGACGTCATGGGAGTAAAACAACAGGATTGTGTTAGACGTGTGTGTGTGAAGCATGTATGCATGCATGGATGTGCACGGATGTTTGTAAGGGGAGCCATGCTAGTGTAAAAAGGGGTTAGGGGTCAATGGCAACCCCCGTAAATTTTTAGAAAGGTCAGGGGAAAAACGGTCTTTTTGGTTAAAACTGCTGTGCGTACATACTAATGTTGTATGTGCATAAAGTAATGGCAAACTTGTAAATACTTGGAAGGTGGGAGGGTATTTTGGTCTTTTCCACATGGGATATTCCCTTGGAATATTCCATTCTTGGAAGAGAAGAAAGGAATAAGAAGAGAATATTCCTTAGATTTTTCTCCTTTCTTCTTAACTCCTTTCCCTTTTCCTTTCCAATTTTCATTCTCTCCCCTCTCCCCCTACCATGGCTGACCACCTCCCTCATGCCATGGCCGAAATTCTTCAACCAAAAAAAGGAAAAGAAGAAGAAGAGGAAGGAGAAAGAAGATGGAATAGAGAGAGAGAAGGAGAAGGAGAAATCAAGTTTGAGGTAAGAATCCAACTTGGCTTTGGAAATTTATTTAGGGTTTCTTTCCATCATGTTTATATATCATGTTTTACCAATATGAAGTAGTGGAAATGAAATTAGGGTGCCATGTTTCAATTTTCATGCAAAAGTCCCTTGAAATTCCAAGTAAAATCATTCTTTTGAAATTCAGAAATACTGATGTTTGTTGTTTCTGCAATTACAGTTACTATAGCTCGAATTAGGATTCGAAAAAAATAAAAGCTTGTAGATCATGAAGTTCTACCCCAAAATCATGTAAATTTTGACATAGTTTCAATTCAAAAATTAGGAGAAATAAATCCATCTTTACAACACGTCTGTTTGATTTTCAGTGTTGACACAGTTTAGTAAAATTCTCCTAGACACCTGCACACATCATGGAATTTTATGATCTTGGTTTTGTTGAAAAGTCAACAAGTGTTTCTAAAAATTCATCAAGGTGCTTATATGTCGAATTTCTGCTTCCAACATGCCCAAAATTGGCTTTCAACACAGACCCTGAAATCTGTCTGAAAAACAGAGTTGATACACTTCACCAATTAATTCACCATAAATCATATAGTTCATATTTTTACATGAAATTTTATTTGTAAATCCATAACTTCCATATCTTCAACTTTCATTTAATAAATTTGTGTCAAATTGCCAAGAGAAATAAATGAAATGTGTTGATCTTTATGGCTGTTCTTGCAATTCCAACAAGTTGGAGTGTTGGTTGAATATTGAATCGTGTGGTGATGATAATTTCTCCATCCCATTATGCATGTATGTTGTGCTAATGACGGAATGTTTAGTTATGCTATTGTTATTACATTTGATAATGTGACAATGTTCGTTTCTATGGCGCCTGCCACGTGTTTGTTGAAATGCCCCAAATGAATGTGAAGTTAAAGAAACATGGAAATTAGGCCTATATGCTCTTGTATCAAGAACCCTGTTATAAATTGATGATGTTGGGGACATGGATGGCATGGATACGCTATTATACATGAATGTGTATGTGATGTGATGAAGGTCATGTCACGTGAGTGCATGACCCAGATTGCTATGTGATGATGCGAAGACTGAGAGCAAAGCACTTAGGTGCATGACCCGTGTTAATGAAAGGAAGTTACTAAACGTGTACCGTGCCACCATGATTCCTATAATGAAGCTTAAAATGCTTAATTGATGAATGAAAATGTCTCAATCCCCTCCAAAAGGGGGTAAGTTAGCAAAACCCGGGTTTTAGGTGGGATTTGAGTAAATTGTGGATATGAGGCCTGGACTGCGAAGTTGGGAGATGATTATGTGATATGTGGAGTTTATACCCACTCACCTTTATCGGGAGTGGAGGGGATTTTTATACCCAATCGCCTTTACCGGGAGTGGAGGGGAAGAGGGCATACGGAGGTTGTGATATAAGCCTCACTCCTGCCAGGGACGGGGGAGCTGAGAGGCCTGGCGTATAGTGCCCATGTCCACTGTGTCGTGTGCTATATTCACCCCAAATTTGGGGTGAAGTCCAGGTCCTGGTATCACACAGTTTACCCAAGTTCCAATTAATTCAATTAATCAATTCAATTATAAAATGAGCACTTTGCATGTTCTTCTTCCGCTGGCAGCACTTCCCCTTTCCCTTGCTTCACTGGTGGCACCGTGTTATATCCTGATATTTGTATTTCTCTTTTTAGTTTGTGGTTGTATGACTATTCATATTATTACTCGTGCTAACTCTTTCTTGTATGATCCTCTTACTTAGCTATTCACTTTTTGCTATATATTTAGTTTGCATGTCTTGTTCCTTTGCCTAGCCTTGTGGATTGATAACCCTAAAGCGATGTCCAGATCCAAGTTGGTTCCTGACGTGTGTGTGTATTTTATATATTCACACACGTCTTCTTTGTGTTTTTCCGTTATTTTACGCCGTCCCGTATCCGTTTTCCCGTATTTTCTAGTTTTCTTTCACTTCTCCTTGTTTCTGTGTGTTTGCAGGAGATTGTCCTTGTAAGGGATACATAACGAAGATATCATAAGTCCCTGGAGCAACGGGAGGAGTCACGCATGATCCAGGGGGTCAAACGACTATGATTGCCACTTTTTAGCCCCCACCCGATCGGTTGGACACTGCCAACCGATCGGGTGATGCACGCGTATCCGACCCAGACAGCAGCTGAAGCAATGTGAGGATCAACCGACCAGGTCGACGACCGGTTC
This sequence comes from Scilla litardierei, assembly GCA_030789695.1. Taxonomy (NCBI): domain Eukaryota; kingdom Viridiplantae; phylum Streptophyta; class Magnoliopsida; order Asparagales; family Asparagaceae; genus Scilla; species Scilla litardierei. The sequence goes on from CM061142.1 coordinate 554,514,214, forward strand.
ACCCCAACAGTCTTCTCGGGAATTTGGAGCTGAATTCCAACCGATCGGGTGATATCCACCCGATCGGTTCATCTGTTGCCGATTTCTCCGAATGACGACCCGGAGAGCTCACCCGACGGCCCGCTGACCATGCCAAGTCGATGCAAGTTTCTGTCTTTTGGGCGACGTTTCCAATCGATCGGTTGATTTATCAATCGATCGGTTCACCCGATGACCGCAAGATCCAAACGACGAGCCGGTTGCTCCAACCGACCGTGTCACGTGAGCGGGTGAAGTTTCTGAAGACCGCTGTCGAAGAACATAGCAGCTCACCCGATCAGTTGATACTTCAACCGATCGGGTGAAGTCATTTTCTATATATAACTGCCCTAGGTTTTCAGAAACGAGAGCTGTGTATTTTTCTGTCTCTTTTCCCTATTTTGACGGTTGGAATTTTTATGTTATTTGTAAGTGTTCTGATCTTTATGAAACTTTGATATTATCTTAATTGCATTGCTACTACCTTGTTTTAATTGCCTGATTATGATTTTAACGGTCGATTTTTGTTTAGATTGCTTTTTAGCTATAATGTGTGAGTAGTTCCCAAATCTGGGATTTTGGTGGAAACCCCTTCGTGGGTTCTCCCTGATGTGTGCATAGGACTAGGATATCGATAGGGAATAGGGATTTATTGGTTACATGGGATATTTCATTGTCATCGACAGGAAAAAGACCGCCTTTGACCGTTGGGCCTAGGGGGAATAAATTTGGCGGTTGACTCCCTAGCCATAGCTCACGCCCTTAGCATAGACATCAAATCCTAGCACGCGGGAGCGGCATGATGAGATGCTGGGAGTTATCGTTGTGAGCTTAGTGCTCCCGGAGTCGGTCAGTGTTAATGGACATGAGAATGCCCACTGAATGAGCCCGGGTAATCCGGTGTATCATCCTGGGCACCGACCGGAATATCGGACCCATGGGACACCGGTATCACTCCTAGAGGCAACGTCTCACCACTAAACCCTAATTCCGATCGTGTTCCTATCCGTCGGTCGTAATAGTGAGAACACATGATAGGGTGGAAACCGAAGTCCCAGGTTTCCCTTTATATTGTTTAACTTCGTATTCATTTCCCGTGACAACCCATCTATCGATTCGGGCTAGCTCACCCCTAGGGTGATTTGGTTCCTCTTAGAAGCAAGCACAACCACGCCGCCCTGTGTTCGACCCCCAAGCCATACTACAACACCGTGCGCTTGCGGTACAAATATTTTAAATCTGGTATCCCCCATCATTTTGCACACTTGCATGATCACGAACCCGTGGGGGACGTCAAGCTTTATGGCGCCGTTGCCGGGGAGGCAACGTGCTTGTTAATTTTAGGACCTTCGAACCCTTGAGTCTAGTTCATGTCCCTACCTCGCGATAGTTTTCGCATTCTACACTTTTCGATTTTACTTGGACATATTGTAAATATTAGTTGTCTAGAATTAGTTGACTGAGTCGCACCACCACCACCCCATTCATACAACCCGTGCTATTGACGTGCTCTCTATCCGTGCAGCTCTCTCTCTCTCTCTCTCTCTCTCTCTCTCTCTCTCTCTCTCTGTCTGTCTGTCTGTCTCTCTCTCTCCTTTTCTTACAGGTTTTTTGCTCAAGACAAGGATGTTGTGTGCCGTTTCGGGCGATATATGGGATCATTCACACCACGTCCGCTGTTTGGCACAGAGTTTGACAGAGTCCCTAACTTCTTCGAACATTCTATCCCTTCTGTCTGCTGCTGTGGAAAATCAGAGGAGGTATCATGATATGCAACAACATCTAGTCACGACAACTCCCCTTCCAGCTGATGATGTGGCGTATATTGACGTACCCAGTTTCGAATACAGTGGGGAAGAATTGTTCACCTATGGGGAGTTTTATCAAGAGAACTATTAGGCAGAGTCAGTCGAGTACATTGAACATGAATCGATCTATTCCTTGTAGACTTCTATAGAGCATCCTGGAACTTGGGGCAGCGAGGAGGCTGAAAGCAGTGGCGAAGAACCATCGATTGTTGAAACTTGTTTTCGCGTTGAGGCATTCTACCCGGATCATCATCATTTACCTGATAAAGACCCAAAGCCATCCCAACCTACCCCCTCTTTGCCTTGCGAAACCACGGGTGGAACTGAAATTTTGGATGTTGACTTTCAGGAGACCCAGGAAGAAGTCCTTTCACTGGAGGATGCTCAGCTTGAGAAATACGCGTCAGGACCCCAAGAGGTTGAGATGAAAGATTTACCTCCGGGACTGAAGTATGAATATTTAGGGGAGAATTCGACACTGCCAATCATAGTGAACTCCTCGCTTCCGGAAGACCAGATGACCAAACTTCTTGGTGTTTTGAAAAGGTTTAAGAGTGTTTTCAGGTATGCAATCGAAGATTTGAAAGGAGTGAGCTTGGGGCTTTGCTCATATAGGATACTGCTTGAAGATGAGCAAGCCTCCTTAATTGAGCCGCAACGACGACTGAACCCCATCATGATGGAGGTGGTCAAGAAGGAGATTGTCAGGCTCCTACATGCCGGCATCATATACCTATCTCTGACAGTCGCTGGGTTAGCCCAGTGCACGTTGTACCCAAGAAAGGAGGAATGACGGTAATTCGCAACGAGAAAAACGAGCTCATACCCACCAGGACCATCACGGGGTACCGGATGTGCATCGACTACCGTAAAATGAACAAGGACACCAGGAAGGATCACTACCCTTTGCCTTTCATTAATCAGATGCTAGAGAGGCTGGCGAAGCACAACTACTTCTACTTCATAGATGGGTACTCCGGCTTTCTCCAAATCCCCATCCATAATGACGACCAGGAGAAGACGACTTTTAGTTGTCCTTTTGGGACGTATGCCTACAGGAGAATGTTGTTTGGGCTTTGCAACGCCCCGGCTACATTTCAAAGATTAATGTCCGCAATCTTCTCCGACTACTCCCAGGATATAATGGAGTTCTTCATGGACGATTTCTCCATCTATGGAACAGAGTTTGACTCATGCCTTCGCAATCTAACTAAGGTCCTGGAGAGGTGTCAAGATAAGGGTCTAGTTCTGAACTGGGAGAAATGCCACTTCATGGTCCAAGAAGGAGTTGTACTGGGACACGTCATTTCTTCAAGGGGGATCGAGGTGGACAAAGCAAAAGTAAAGGTGATCGAAAAGCTTCCGCCTCCACTTAATCTACGAGGGGTCCATGGTTTTTTAGGGCACACGGGATTCTACCGTCGCTTCATAAAGGACTTCTCCAAGATTTCCAGGCCATTGACTCAACTCCTTATGAAGGACGCACCTTTCATCTTCAACGACGAGTGCATGGAAGCCTTTCGCCTGCTGAAGCAAGCCTTGATTTCCGCACCCGTGATTCAACCTCCGGACTGGAGTCTACCATTCGAATTAATGTACGATACTAGTGATTATGCAGTTGGGGCCATCTTGGGGCAGAGGAAGGATAAAAATCTACATGTTATATACTATACAAGCAAGACCCTTGACATTGCCCAAAGAAATTATACGACCATGGAGAAAGAATTGCTAGCAGACATCTATGCCATGGACAAGTTCCGACAGTATCTCGTTGGTGCCAAGGTGATCGTGCACACGGATCATGCGTCTCTCAAATACCTATTGAGCAAGAAGGAGGCTAAGCAGCGGCTCATTAGGTGGATTCTCCTCCTCCAGGAATTCGACCTGGAGATCAAAGACAAGAAAGGGTCGGAGAATGTTGTTGCCGATCACTTGTCCAGATTGCCTACTCTCGATTTGAATGCTACTCCGGTTGACGACTCCCTCCCTGACGAGCATCTCTTCTCCATCTCTTCCGCTTGGACTCCTTGGTACACCGACATCACAAATTATCTGACATATGCCATTGTTCCCCACAACGTGAGCTATCAGCAAAAGAATAAATTCTTTCACGTGGTCCGTAAATTTTATTGGGACGACCCTCATTTGTATAAGACTTGTAATGATGGGGTGATACGGAGGTGCATTCCTGAAACGGAGGCGACCTCCATAATTTCCCACTGCCATGATCAGCAGTGTGGAGGACATGCGAGCGCTTATAAGACGACGGCGAAAATCCTCCAGAGTGGATTCTCTTGGCTGACCCTCTTCAAGGACACTCACGCTTATGTCCAGGCTTGCGACAAATGCCAAAGGACGGGAAACATCTCCAAGAGGAACGAGATGCCTCAGCACTACATTTTAGAGGTCGAGATCTTCGATGTGTGGGGAGTTGACTTCATGGGACCGATCCCCTCGTCCTCTGGAAATCAGTATATCTTGGTAGCCGTGGACTACGTGTTGAAGTGGGTAGAAGCGATAGCCAGTCCTACTAATGATTCCTGGGTGGTCGCCAAGTTCTTTAAAAACAACATCTTCCTGCAGTTCGGCGTGCCTCGTGTTCTAATCAGTGACGGAGGGCGCCACTTTATTGAGAAGAAATTCGAAGCTCTCATGAAGAAGTATGGGGTACAACACCGAATCGGACGTGCCTATCACCCGTAGACTAGCGGCCAAGTGGAAGTTTCTATCAGGGAGATCAAGAGCATACTTGAGAAGACGGTGGCCAATTCAAGGAAGGATTGGTCATCAAAACTCTCTGACGCGCTCTGGGCTTACAGGACGGCGTTCAAGACTCCAATCGGCATAACTCCATACCGGCTTGTCTATAGGAAGGCATGCCATCTATCTGTGGAACTGGAACACAAGACGTTTTGGGCGATCAAGAACCTGAATTTTGACGCCAAGGAGGTTGGAGGCCACCGACAGCTACAACTTAATGAGCTTGACGAGATCCGGCTCAATGCTTATGAAAATGCCCGGATCTACAAGGAGAAGTTGAAGCGGTGGCATGATAAGCGCATCCTGAAGAGGGAATTCAAAGAAGGAGACTTAGTTCTCCTATTCTACTCGAGGCTGAAGCTATTTCCTGGGAAGCTCAAGTCGAGGTGGTCGGGACCCTTTCGCATCACCAAGGTCTTCCCGCACGGAGCTATCGAGATAATGGGAAGAGATGAGCCGTTTAAAGTCAACGGGCAGTGCCTAAAACATTATGCGGTAGGGGAACCAGCATTCTCTCGGGTTAGAGCTCAATGACCGACGACTCGTCTTCAAACCCTCCAGATCCTAATTGATCACCATATGAGGCGTCGAGCAAACGACGTTAAACAACAGCGCTTCATGGGAGGCAACCCATGTTCTAAACTTTCACCTCTATTTTAGGCTTATTTTTTCTTATTTTTGATAAATAAATCCAGCCACGGGAACTTTCGTCGAGGGACTTAGGCCATTTTTGGGCTTTTGCAGGAAACAAGCCCCCAACCGATCGGGTGATCTCTCAACTGATCGGGTGGGACGTATCAGAAAGCGTCCTATATCTGTTCATCAGTGAACCGGTCGGGTGGAGCAATCAGAGACCGGGTGGCAGATCGTGTGAGAAGAGTTGAACTCTCGGATTTTTTGGGATTTAATTCAACCGATCGGTTGACAGAAGCAGCGGTCGTGTGGCCATTCGGGTGAAAATCACAGTGATCTCAGGATAATTTGGGAAGCGGTCAACCAATCAGGTGAAAACTCACCCGATCGGTTCACCTGTAGCTGTTGACCGACGGAAAATTTTTGAAACATTACCCAACCGATCGGGTGAACCCTCACCCGATTGGTTCGCTTTCGCCCCTATATATACTCACCCTCACCCGGCCTCATTCACCCGACCCCCAAATTCCCGTTCACGCGTTCTCCCTCTCTCCATCTTCCAAATCGATCTCCTCCAGCAACCCTACCACCCCTAAATCCACACCCTCACTCATTCCCCTACTCCCCTACCATCACCACCCTTACCATCAACATTCACTTGCCAAACGTCCAAACCCTAACCCTAGCCCCCAAATTTTCGAAATTTCCATTCTTGTCGGATCAGCGAGCGGTGGCTTCCCAAATCGCTTCCTCATACCACGTGGGGTCTTTCGGATGCTTGATCTTACAACATTGATGGGTAACCTCCTTCCACTATTCACATTTCTTTCAATTATATGCAAAGTCTAAAATTTGTGTCTACACACTTCATCTGCTTCATCATCTTCATAGACACCATATCCCACTTTATCATTTTTTTCCCCACATCGTCACGATGTCTAGGAAGGGAAATAAGATTGCCTTATCGTCACGCAGACATCCCCTATACGGCCCTTTTTCCCCTTCTTTCCTTTTCCACTATCACCCCATACAAAATCTGCCTTACATAAAGTTGCCAGAGTACGATTAACCTCTGGATTTGAAATCACTGCTTATATACCTGGTATTGGCCACAATTCACAAGAACATTCTGTAGTATTAGTAAGAGGAGGAAGGGTTAAGGATTTACCCAGTGTGAGATATCACATTGTTCGAGGAACCCTAGATGCTGTCGGAGTAAAGGATCGTCAACAAGGGTGCTCTAGTGCGTTGTAGATTCTTATCCAAGACTTGTATCATTTGATGATACCATGTGAATCGCTAGAAACATGTGAAGTGTATGGCTAACCCAATAACAAAAGTTTCGTAAGGGGACTCGAGCATGCTACCATGAGACAAACTAGATTTGGATCGTATCGTCTCTGGGCGGGATAATGACTCTCGAAAAGAGGGATGCAGCTGGCGAACTGTGACTAGAGGTTCTGACGGTCAAATCACTTGAAACCCCTCCGCTTGCGCTTCCAGGGAGATGTTTTTTGAACGAAGTTACGGCCCTTTTTCCCCTTCTTTCCTTGGCATCAATCCTTCTTCTGAAGAGCAATTCGATCATTTGCAAGCCCTTCTTCATCGCCCAATGCGACCTACTCTTTTCGCCGACTCCCCCACACTAGAATCTCTTGACTCTTTAGGGGCGTCAGCGCACTTTTTCGCTTCATAGGTTGCGATTACCTTCTACGTACCCATGCGCACACATACATGAATCTCACACTCGAGTTCCTTAGTTCTCTGGAAGTGTCCGAGCATGGTTTCACCTTCCGCACCTTCAATTGCGATTTTCCCATGAGTTTTCACGAGCTTAATAATATTCTGAATTTCCCTCACCCTGATCGTCATGTTGAATGTTCAACTCACGATCGGTCTAATATCTTTTCATACTTTCGTGACGATGGTGTCTGGCAACAGTTCACCCGATATGCCACTTTTCCCTCCGTAGCTCTAGCCTCCTACATAATACATCCGTGCTACTGCTTCGCCCATTGCTTCCTTGCTAACACCATTTTCTCCTGCGTGGATGTTTCCACAGTGTCTCGGGATGAGCTCCTCTTTCTTTAAGACATGTCCCATGACAGGATTCATGGTAATATCCCCTTACCCATAAACACCGCTCATTGGATCATACACGAGATCTTATCTGTTAGCAGCGCTACCTCTGGATCTATCTGCTGCGGTGGGATGATTACTCTTATTGTCAACTGTATTTTGAGGCTGCTGCCCCACCTCCCTATTCTACCAGGACGTAGCCGTATCGATCGCAATTACTTGATCGAAATCGGTATGCTAACTTCCTTTGGTGAAGAGCATGTGGTCTACCTCTACAGTCCTGCCAACACTCCTTTTGCCATCCTCCCGCCCTCATCTCCGGAGCGCCTCCCCTTACGCATTTCACATCTATCTTGGGAGTTCTACCCTGATCCTTGGTACGCCACACTCGTACACTTTCCACCCTTAGATCCTCCTGATTGGCACACGTGTGTGGGTTCACCCGGTGCCATCATTATCCACCACGATCCACCGATAAATCTTGATCCTCCTGTGGTCCAGCCTGTTGCTCCTCCCTCTCCTATTCGCACACCCTCTCCTTCATCCTCAGAGGATTCCTTCTACCATTATTCACCACCCTTCCTTTCCATCTCCTTACCATTCTACCGAAAGCGACTCCGATTGAATCCCCCTAGCCTATTTCTGCATCATCATGAGCATATCTTATTGCTAGCACTATCATGTCTAGCTTGGGGGAGGTCGACATTTTGTGTGATTTGTCGCGGTTTTTCTGTGTGGTGTGCTTGTTTATAAATATCGTGTGGTGTGATTTTCTTTCTTTTTCTTCTTGTTTATATTTGTCGTGTGGTGTGATTTTCTTTATTTTTCAGTTTCGTATGTGTGTTTTTCTTGTTTTTCGTTCCTCTTTGAGTCGGTGCGTATTTCCCCCCCATTTTCATTGCCCTCCTGTATTCACTTTTATTGCATTGAGGGCAATGCAAGTTTTAGCTTGGGGGAGTCGCACTTCGTGCGTCGTTTTGTGTCTTTTTCTTCGTTTTTGAGTCGTTTTCACCGTGTTTTTTTTCTTTCTTTCCTTTTTCTCCTCTCTCTCCTAGAGATGACCCCAAATGATGAATTGCCACAGAATCACACACACACCTAGCATGGCTTCGATAATCACATTCACTAACCCTAGGAAGCCGAGTCCTCTTGCATTTCATTCATCGTGGGTCCATTTTGCTTTTGTGTGAGTCGTGTGTCGTGTCTAGCTTACGGTGTGCTTCTACTGTGTGATTTTGATTTATATACATGTCCTGGAATGACCCCTAGATTATCATGTTTCGATTTGAATATGCGGTATTTGCTTCTCCTGTCTGCTTCTATATGCATGCTATATTTATATCGTATATTTCATTTCGCATGTGTCGGGATTCCACAATTAGGACTAGGATAACTTATTTAGCCTATGCTCTGATTAGCGAAGAAAATCTCCCTTGCCCAAGTGTCTAGAATCCGATTTCTTTTTTTTATTTTACTTGGTGCAAATCCCCTCGTCGTGTACTGTTCTCCCACTTGGGAGAGTACACACATGTATATACCCAAAAGTCAAAAAAATCCAAAAAAGAGAGAAAAGAAAAACCCAAAAAAAGGAAGAAAAGAGAAAAGAAAAGAAAAAAAGGAAAGGAAAATATATATATATATGTATGTATAGCCAAAAGCCCCAAAAAATACATATATCCAAAACCCAAAAAAAAAATCCTGTGTGAATATTTTACCAGAATAAAGGGAAGGCGAGAATTTGCACTGAGTGTTCTTCTCCACATCATCTCAACCCCCATCGCTTTTGAAAACACTTGGAGTAGGGACCTTCTAGCTATTATCTAGGCGATAGTGAGGTGATTTCCTAGTCCCTAGTTGTGGAGTCCCTGGCGCATGATACAATTCGATTCTTACTCTGTTCTGATGCATGCTTGAGCTATATATTCGCCGCTTATTTCAAATCGAATCGATATTTGGGTCTTTTCTTGGATTTGTGTATATGGAGCTTTATTGCACACTGTAGATAGTAACACCGTCTGCTAGCACGCGACCACACTCACTCGCACTTCACCACGTGGGCCCACGACAATTGTTTGGACTCGTTTTCTTTGGTTTAGTGTTGTGATTTATCGCTTGCTTGCTTGGTGTGGCGTTGTTGATTTTGTTGGCCCAGACGGGCAATTTAGGATTTAGAGTTCTCTTTTTCTCTCTTTCTCTCTATTTTCTCCATCCGAGCTCCTACTCTCACTCGTCTTCCTCGAGGACGAGGAAAGGTTCAGCTTGGGGGATTTTGACGTGTGCGTATATTTTATATATTCACGCACGTCTTCTTTGTGTTTTTCCGTTATTTTCCGCCGTCCCGTATCCATTTTCTCATATTTTCTAGTTTTCTTTCACTTCTCCTTATTTTTGTGTGTTTACAGGAGATTGCCGTCATTGGGGACACATAATGAAGATATCATAAGTCCCCGGAGCAACGGAAGGAGTCACGCGTGATCCAAGGGGACAAACGACCAAGATTTCCACTTTTTGGCCCCCACCCGATCGGTTGGACACAGCCAACCGATCGGGTGATGCACGCGTATCCGACCCAGACAGCAGCTGAAGCAATGTGAGGATCAACCGACCGGGTCGCCGACCGGTTCACCCCAACAGTCTTCTCAGGAATTTGGAGCTGAATTCCAATCGATCGGGTGATATCCACCCGATCGGTTCATCTGTAGCTGATTCCTCCGAACGACGACCCGGAGAGCTCACCCAACGGCCCGCTGACCGTACCAAGTCGACACAAGTTTCTGTCTTTTGGGCGACGTTTCCAACTGATCAAAATCAACCGATCGGTTCACCCGATGACCGCAAGATCCAAACGACGAGCCGCTTGCGCCAACCGACCGTGTCACGTGAGCGGGTGAAGTTTCTGAAGACCGCTGCCGAAGAACGCAGCAGCTCACCCGATCCGTTGATACTTCAACGGATCGGGTGAAGTTGTTTTCTATATATAACTGCCCTAGGTTTTCAAAAACGAGAGCTGTGTATTTTTCTGTCTTTTTTCCCTATTTTGACGGCTGGAATTTTTATGTTATTTGTAAGTGTTCTGATCTTTATGAAACTTTGATATTATCTTAATTGCATTGCTACTACCTTGTTTTAATTACCTGATTATGATTTTAACGGTTGATTTTTGTTTAGATTGCTTTTTAGCTATAATGTGTGAGTCGTTCCCAAATCTGGGATTTTGGTGGAAACCCCTTCGTGGGTTCTCCCTGATGCGTCCATAGGACTAGGATATCGATAGGGAATAGGGATTTATTGGTTACGCATGGTGTTTCATTGTCATCGGCGGGAAAAAGACCGCTTTTGACCGTTAGGCCAAGGGGGAATAAACTTGGCGGTTGACTCCCTAGCCATAGCTCATGCCCTTAGCATAGACATCGAATCCTAGCACGCGGGAGCGGCAGGATGAGATGTTGGGAGTTATCGTTGCGAGCTTAGTGCTCCCAGAGTCGGTCAGTGTTAATGGACATGGGAATGCCCACTGACCGAACCCGGGTAGTCCGGCATATCATCCTGTGGACCGACCGGAATATTGGGCCCATGGGACGCCGGTATCACTCCTAGAGGCAACGTCTCACCACTAAACCCTAATTTCGATCGTATTCCTATCCGCTAGTCGTAATCGCGAGAGCACATGATAGGGTGGAAACCGAAGTCCCAGGTTTCCCTTTATATTGTTTAACTTCGTATTCATTTCCCGTGACAACCCATCTATCGATTCGGGCTAGCTCACCCCTAGGGTGATTTGGTTCCTCTTAGAAGCACGCACAACCACGCCTCCCTGTGTTCGACCCCCAAGCCACACTACAATACCGTGCACTTGCGGTACAAATATTTTAAATCTGGTATCCCCCCATCATATTGCACACTTGCATGATCACGAACCAGTGGGGGACGTCAGTTCCTACTGGGGCACGCATTGACGTGCTCCTCCCTATTTTCAGGTAACAGTCAGTTAGGGAGCCTGGGATACTTGAGAGGCTGGAGCTGGGGTGTGGGGTAATTCAGGGAGTTACGTTGTATTCTGGGGTACTAGGGTTGGTAGTGTCTTTTGGGAGGTGTAACCTGAGTTGAAGTTTATTGGGGCACACTGGTATTAGATGTTGTGATGGCCTTTTGTTAGAAATGTGAAAATTGTACATGTACTCCTTGTGAGGTTGTATAAATGGCATGTGATCCTTGTTGTTATACATGGAGTAGTACAGGTACTATCCCAGCATGTGTGCAGTGGCCTGCATATTCAGTTTTCTCCTTTCTCTTTCTTTTCCTCTCTCATCACCCCAACGCTTCAGAATACTTGGAAAAAAAATTTAAATGCCGAGTATTCTGGGGAATGGAGCGTGACATGCACACCCTCAAGTCAATCACTATACGGTCGGGGGCCGCTTTAACAACTGTCCTTGCAGATGTGGGTCATTGATACAACACTTGGCTTGCCCACTGGTCACTCAGCTATTTATTTGAACAGACAAGGCCAAAATCCTAGTAAGGCCCACAGCTCCGGCTCAATAGCTCGGATGCCCTCAAAGGCCGACTGATTCTTCATTTAAAATGACAGCTCAGCTAACCATTGTGCTTCTTCATTTAAAGCATTATCTCAATAAAAGCATTCAATGAATGACCATTAAGCTCGTCATTAATGGCAACATCTCAGGCCAAAAGAAATAAAGTGGTTTAAAAGCTCGGATGTTACCCTCTAACGTCCTTAAAAAGCAATTGCCAATAAATAGTCTATCGGACAACATGAGAGAGGTAGATAGAAAAGGGGGAAGAGAATCATAAAATTCAGGTATTCTTATACCAGCATCTGTTTTGCCTAACATTCTACATTTCCTACATAGCTCGGTGCAATAACTATCGGTTAATCTCCCGATAAATCGGCCATAGTTATAACGAGCTTCCTTTGAGTCACTATCTGATTTAATTATCAGAGGAGATTAGGTCATATTCCAGATCTGACACTCCAAAACGAGCTCTTCATATTGTAGGAGCTGAAGGTAGCTTGGAAGCAGCTTGGACTTGGCTCCAACAGCTCTGATTGAGTCTGTTCAACCTGGAATAGATCAGACTTGGCTCTAACAGCTTAGATTCTTCCTGGAGTTAGCTTGCCCAGTGCCCAGTTAGCACCAACCACCAGCTACTGCAACCATACCGTCATCAAGAATCATCCAACAATATCAGTGGTGAAAAACACTCGTAAACACATGTTGGAAACAACGGTCTAGGATTTCTTGCTTGATAATAACAAACCTTCAAGACCCATATTTATGTGTTTGTTAAATGATTTTAGGTCAAAACAAGCCAATGGAGAGCTAAAGGCATTTTGGTCATTTTAGAGATAAAAGGCATTTTGGGCATATAATGACAATTTGGTCATTTTGGAGATAAAAGGCATTTTGGGCATATAATGACAATTTGGTCATTTTCCAAATTTTTCTTTAAGTTATAAAGCATCAACTATGGCCATTAATAAGCTAACGAGAGAGTCACAGAAATTTTTGGATTTGAAAACTAATCTAAAGCTGCTAAACTATGCAATATAGATGCTTGGGGGGATCTCATAAATATGGCTAGGGTTTTTTCTAATAATCCTATAAATGTCATCGTAGCCCCCCCCCAACAAAAAAACGCACTAGGACTACACAAATTTTTGGCGGCTGTAAAGGAGAAGAAGGGCCCAGCAACGCACAGGAAGTTTGTACAGCAAATGAAGCAAATGAAAAAGAAAGGGAAAAGAAATAATGGGGGGAAGAGAGAGGGGGGAGGGAGGGAATCTACTTTATTCTATTAGGGTTTGATCTCTCTCTTTTACTCATAGGTTTTCTATTTTTACAGGTATCCACAGGTTTGTAGTCCCAAGGATCTACATACAGAAAAAGAGGTAGAGCAGAGCAGGTACGGCACATGCACAGAGAGGGCAGAACAGCAGAACTTTGCACAAAAGTCCCGAAGAATTTAGAAATTAGCAAAAAGGCTTCTGAAAATCGAGAAGCCATATCTTTCAGCATAAACCTTGATTGACGAACGGTCAGATCTATTGCAGTGCTGTCTACTAGAAAAACACCGATGATACATCAATGCCACAAACAGAACACTCTGAACTTTGTTGACAATTGGACTTCTCCCTACTTGGTTTTGATGATGAGCAAACATAAATACTTGTGATTAATCCCCTCCAAGCAGTTAATCCATTGCCTAAGCTTATCAAGACGATTAAATAACAATGGATGACCATGAAGATCAACCAAAGCTCAACGTTGAAGATTAGGTGATCAACGTTGAAGATTGGTTCTTCATCTTTCAATCCGAACGCTGAGGGGGGTTCTAGAGAGCCTTGGAGGGGAGAGCGAGGGCTCGGATCGGGCTCCATCAGAGTCAAGGGTACGGTTCCGGTAGAGATCAGGACTATCTAGTGTAAAACAAACACCATCGCTCTCCGAGATCCGCTCCAACTACATTCGACCACCTTGCATAGTTTGCCTCCCCGAACCCCATGAGAGGGTTTACTCGCCAAGAGACAACAAAGTCGGAGTCTACTGCCTAACCTTATAACTCGGCCTACGGTTTTTCGCTTAATCCCCACCCCTCCACTTGCTGAACTTCCTCGAGCTTCCTCTCTTCCAACTAATGTCGGACTCCATCGTCTTAATGTTGGCTTCGTTGTCCTCTGCACTATCAGCGGGATAAGTCCGAGCATATCGTTCTCCCAGCATTACTTTGAGGCGAGGAAGAAGGGGATGTATCACTGTGTTCTTGCGAGGAAGGGCCGGCCTCTCATCCTTGAGGTGCTGAGCGAGGGGAGAGAAAGGAGGGATAGGTTTGTCTTTGTCTTGATTCCAGCGGACTCGGTGTTGAGGTTGAACTAGGGGACGCTGAATCCCTCAATTAATAAGGGGGTACCCTTGGTGGGACAGTACCTAGAGAACTCCAAGGCCTTGGAGGATATCCCTGAAGAGATCCGGAAGCACGCGAGTTTGATCAAGGGCGACCAGTTTGCCCAATCTTTTTGGCCCGAAGGTATTGCAATCTTGGTGACCCTCTCCCTATACGCTCACCCTAATCTTTGTTCTCTTCATAGGAGGGACCATGATCCTTTCCGGGAAGAGCTGATGAGGAGGACTAGGGAGCTGGCGACATTGGAGCCGGTGGCCAAGAAGCCATCTGCCCATGAGAAGGGTAAAAAGGTGGCGACAAAGGACTCGACAAGGAAGCCGGGACAGAAGAGGGGCCCCAGGGTTGTCATTGGTGGCGAGAGGGATGAGCGCGACAAAAGGGAGACGCCTTCAGTAACTGTCCATACCCATACCATCAGTGAGGCGGCACAGGGAGGCTCCGCCGACCTCGGCACTGGTGAGAGGGAGATGACGCCCTGGAGCTCGGCGAGTTAGCCCCCCCCCCCCCCCCCACGGCACGGACAGGCAGGGTTCTAATCGAGCGCTAGCCATATGGATGTCCTCCTTGGGAGTAGGGGCACCTGGACATCCGAGCTGTGAGCCTATGCTCGCCCGCTTCAAGGCGATAAAGGTCAAGGTTCACGCCATCCCGAAGGAGGAACTCTTCACGACCCGCTACCCATGTGCAACATGGATTCTATGTTTGATGAGGCCGGCGTCGTAGCTCGCCTGGCAGAGAACAGTCTACTGCCAAGGGATCGGACGTCCCTCGCCAAGGTTGGTCCAGAGCGCCTCTGTGATACGGCGATCTGGCATAGCATGCAGGTTCGTCGCTCTCCCTTGTCCTCACAGCCGGTCTTCTTTCTTCCCTGGGTACTTATGTTTTTTGTTTCTCCTACAGGCAGTCGTAGCCATAGTGTTCTTGTAGAGCCATACCACTATGAATATGCTCAAGGCGAACCACGGGAAGAGGAAGGCTCATCTGGAGGCAGCCACTGGTAAGCTGTGGGCGATGGAGGCCCAATTCGAGGAGGTCGTTGGGAGGCTGAGGGATAGGGAGGACCGGCTGGAGCAGCTCCAATGGTGGTATGCGACCCAAAAAAAGGAGACCATGAGGCTGGACAAGATCACGGTGGGGCTGGAGCGTTAGCTTCGGAGGAGGAGGATCGAAGGGTCACCGATGATGAGTAGGATGAGGTCGATGCTCTAGGGGGAGGCGATGCTGCTTAATCTTCAGGGAGTGGTTGTATTTGTAGGGCCGGTCTCTGGGCCATGCACCGGACCTATTGTAGAAAACCTATGTAAATGTATAGACTTCAAGTTTAATGAGATATACCTTAGGCGGTTCGCCTTGTTTATCTTTTGTGGTTATGTTGTTGTTCGTCGCTTTTTGCCTTAGTGTGTATGCCCCCAACTTTCTGCTTGGAAGTGGCTAAGGCCCCCAATGAAATAGAATGTTGTGGAGTCGGCACCTATCAAGGCGAAGCTCATAAGCTTGCCATGGAGTTTGAGAATTCTATCGAGGGTGAAGATCGTAAGCTTGCCCGGAGTTGAGGGAGGGGAGGGTGTGAGCTTTCACTCGTTCCTTATCCCACCCATTGACCCTATCGAGGGCGAAGTCGTCAAGCTTGCCCTGGAGTTGATAGAGGAGAGGGTGTGAGCCATAGCTCGTTCCTTAACCCCCTGGGCGATCCTATCGAGGGCGAAGCTCGTCAGCCTGCCCCAGAGTTGAGGAAGGGGAGGGTGCGATCCGTCGCTCATTCCTTGTCTTACCCGATGATCCTATCGAGGGCAATGCCATCAAGCTTTTCCTGAATTTGATGGAGGGGAGGGTGCAAGCCGTAGCTCGTTCCTTAACCCCCCGGGTAATCCTATCGATGACAAAGTTTGTCAGCTTGCCCCAGAGTTGAGGAAGATGAGGGTGCGAGCCGTCGCTCATTCCTTGTCCCACCCAGTGACCCTATCGAGGGCAAAGCCGTCAAGATTTCACTGGAGTTTATGGAGGGGAGCGTGCGAGCTGTAGCTCGTTCCTTAACACCCTGGGTAATCCTATCGAGGGCGAAGCTTGTCAGCCTACCTCGAAGTTGAGGGAGGAGATGGTTCGAGCCGTCGCTCGTTCCTTGTTCCACCCGACGACCCTATCGAGTGCGAAGCTGTCAAGCTTGCCCTGGATTTGATGGAGGGGAGGGTGCGAGCCGTAGCTCGTCCCTTAACTCCCCGGGCGATCCTATCGAGGGCGAAGCTTGTCATCCTGCCCCGGATTTGAGGGAGGGGAGGGTGCAATCCGTCGCTTGTTCCTTGTCCCACCCGGCGACCCTATCGAGGGCAAAGCCGTCAAGCTTGTCCCAGAGTTGATGGAGGGGAGGGTGCAAGCCTAGCTCGTTCTTTAACCCCCTAGGGCAATCCTATCGAGGGTGAAGCTCGTCAGCTTGCCCCGAAGTTGATGGAGGGGAGGGTGGGAGCCGTAGCTCATCCCTTAACCCCCGGGCAATTCTATCGAGGGTGAAGCTCATCAACCTGCCCCAGAATTTGAGAATATTTGAGGAGAGCTGAAATTTTCAAATGGAGATGGCAATATTTGAGAATATGCATAGAAAATGATAGTTATATTTACAAAACTATTGACAATACTTAAGTAAATGCTCGTTGTTCCTGTGGCGGTCTAGCTTGCCGCCTCTCGTGGTTGATCGCCGAAGTCCTCCTGATGGTTGCTAAGTTCGACCAGCTAGGCTTGCTCGGGCACTTTGTGTGTGTGGGGGAGCCTGTTGGGATTTCATAATCCCATGTTCACTTTCCTATTCTATTTCATATGATTTTGAAGTGACAACTATTATTATTGCTACTCACTCTATCTATGCAGATGTGCAGATTCCCAATATATCCACGCTTGGACAATAATCACTTGATAAGGAATCCCTGCACAAAGGCATTTCAAATACACACATGAAGCTCAACATACATATCTACGGAAATCTACGGACTGATGTATTTTTTTACTTTATAGATTTCAGAGCCTTGAATATGAAATCCATCTAAGTCCTAGGTTCCTACTAACATATACTAAATAACCCTTTTCAGAAACGTCAAAATTCACGTTTTTTATCCTGGTCGACTAAGGCAACCATTAGTCGACTAAAAACTTTTTCTTCGAATTTTGACCTAAAAATTTCTGAGTAGTCTTCAGTCAACATCAGAAACTTACCGTTAAAATTTCAGTCAAAAATTCCAAAGTTTGACTTTTAGTCGACTAAGCCTTCTTTAGTCGACTAATGAAGTTTTTGTGTCCGTTTTTTCTAAAACTTTCCAGACCGTTTCTGAACGGTAGGAAACTCCTTTCCCCCCATTTTCCCTCAGAATAACTGCCCAAAAATACTATAAATAAGTGGGCATACCCCTCATTCTTTCCACACAACTTTCTTCTCTCTTTCTTCCTAGAATTGTTGATTCTAAGCAATCTTGCCTTAGTTGCTCTTTTCTCATTTGCAAGAAGAAATCCATAGATTTCTCTCTTCTTATGAGAACGAAAGAACTTCAAGATTCTTAATCATAGATCTTTTGGAAATTGAAGTTTTCTTCCTTAGAGCAATTTTGTCTTTTTCAACATCGTTTTTAGAAAGTTGTTTGTGTTCATAATTGTAAGAAGAAATCGATTGATCTCTCTCTTCTTTTATGAACCAGAGAACTTCAAGTATTGTTCTTCATTTCATATCTTATATATCTTGAAGTCTCTTTTAAAACACCATCCTTGAATTTCATTCTAAATTCATAACAAGGCTATAGGTGTTTTTCTATTTCTTATTTAACAGGTTTGAATCTCTTTTGAGATTGTACAAAGTTTGGGACACGGGGAGTGTCGCCATTTTTGTAAGTTGGTGCTTGCGGGGCAAGTGATTGTAGTGGATTGAAAATCTCTACGGGGTAGAGGACTGTAGTAGGATCAAGAGGATCCGAACCAGGATAAATCTCTGTGTTTGCGTTTGATTTACATTTTCTACATACTTTACTTTCTGCACATCTTAAGCAATTAGAAGTAACTCTTTAATTGCAACAGTTAATTTTTAATATACACTATTCACCCCCCCCTCTAGTGTATTTGATCCTTACAGGGTAGAATTTCATTTGGTATCAAAGCGAGGCTAAGATGGCAGCAAGTTCCTCAACATCAAACATGAACGCCGTTCCACACAACTACAATCAGCATCCTGAAGGGCACTCTCAAACTCGTCCTCCTCTATTTGATGGTTCAAATTACTCATATTGTAAAATACGAATGGAGATTCATCTCCAAAGTATGCATTATGAGATTTGGGACATCGTAGAGACAGGATACACAAAGCCAGAAACAGCTGTTGCTGATTGGACCGCCAACAACAAATCTGCAAAGACCAACAACTCAAAGGCCATAAATGCTTTATTCTGTGCCATGGATAAACATGAGTTTAATCGAGTATCTCAGGCCAAAAGTGCTAAGGAAATTTGGCACATACTCGAGGTAACTCATGAAGGAACCAGTAAAGTAAAGGAAACCAAGATTGCTTCCTTGGTTCATAAGTATGAGTTGTTCAAGATGCAAGACAAAGAGACGATTGGAGAAATGAACACCAGGTTCACTAACATTATTAATTCTCTTAATGCTCTTGGAAAAGTTTATTCTTCTCTTGATCAGGTACACAAGATTCTTAAGGTACTCTCCCCAGAATGGCGTCCAAAGATCACTGCTATTAAGGAAGCCAATGATCTTTCCAAATTATCTATGGAAAGTCTAATTGGTAACTTAATGGCACATGAAGTTACACTTTAAGATGCGAAGGAAGAATCAGATCTAAAGAAGAAAGTACTTGCCTTCAACGCAACATCAGATAATGAAGATTCAGATGATGATATGGCATTCTTTGCCAAGAACTTCAGAAAGTTCATTCAAAAAGGTAAGTATAATAATAATCTAAAAATACTGATTCCTCTCTTTGTTTCAATTGTAATAAACCAGGACATATGAAGAAAGATTGTCCACTTCTCAAAGCAAAGTTCAAAACTTCCAACAACAACGATCAATCCAGAAGGGAAAGGAAGTTTGACAAGATGAAGAAAGCATTTGCAGCAACTTGGGATGAATCTTCAGATGAAGAAGATGACAATGATGAAAGTGCTAATATGTGCTTTATGACACAAGATAATGAAGAAGAGGTAAGTTCCTTTAATAATGAAGAACTTTTAGAAGCATTAAAAGATCTCTATTCTCGTTTCAAAAAGTTGAATAGTCAACATAAATCGTTAAAACAGAATAATGACGATCTTCTTATTAAATATAATGAATTATCTTCCTCTAAAAACACTACACCAAATTTCATACATATTGAGAATACATCTTCTCAAAATTTGGATCTTAGTAAAGAGAATGATATTCTCAAAACTAAGAATCTAGAACTTCATACACAAATATCCGAAATGGATAAAAGTATTTCATCACTAAAGATGAAATACGACGAGATGTCTTCCAATGTCAATAAATTTAACAAAGGAAAGACAAATCTCGATGATTTGCTTAGAATTCAATATCCAGCAAATCATAGACAAGGATTGGGATATTCTAATAAGGATGCACCCAAGACTTATAACACTTCTTCCTCCTGTGGAAAAACAACTTTTGTTAAACCACAAAAGAAGAATCACGCATTCATTTATACGAAGAAAGTAAATACTTCTACTTCTTCCTCACAAAGAAATGTTACTAACATTTCAAAAACATTTCCTAGGAAACCTACCACAATTAGTATATGGGTTCCTAAGAATTCTTGTTTAAAAGATATAAATAATTATATTTCTACTTATATGCATTCTATTGTTTATTCTGATGATTACATTAGAAAGCCAAATTCCACTTGGGTTTGGCTTCCAAAAATCTAATCCCAATGACCCTCAAAAAGGGGTACCAATGCTTAATGTTTTATCGTTCAGGTACCAAAGAAAGAAAAATGGATTTTGGACAGTGGATGTTCAAAACACATGACAGGAAATGTCAACTTGCTTTCAAACATTATATACAAAGATGGAGGCACAGTTACCTTCGGTGACAATAAAAAGGGCAAAATCATAGGCACTGGAACAGTTGGTAATACAAATCAGCCTATCATCGAGAATGTTCACCTGGTTGACGGTTTGAAACATAACTTACTTTCCATTAGTCAGCTATGCGATAAAAATTACAAAATAGTTTTTGAACAAAATTATTGCATCATTTATAATACTGGTATGTCATCTATTTTATTCCATGGTAAGCGTAAGAATAACATTTATATCTTATGTATGTCTATTACCACTCACAATCATTGTTTAATGATTACTTCAGATGAAACACTATTATGGCATAAACGTTTTGGACACACAAATTTCAAAAATCTAGCACATATTTCAAAACACAAATTAGTAAATGGAATGCCAAATATTTCTTTCAAACACAAATATTTTTGTGATGCTTGTCAACAAGGAAAAATGCATAAATCTTCTTTTAAATCAAAAGGTATTATCTCAACAAAGAGACCATTAGAACTTCTACACTTAGATTTGTTTGGTCCTTCAAGAGTAGCCTCTTTGAATAGAAATAGATATGCATTTGTCATTGTTGATGATTATTCTAGATATACATGGGTTATATTCTTACAAAATAAGAATGATGCTTTTGAAGAATTTTCAATATTTTGTAAAAAGATACAAAAAATCAAATCCTCTAACATTGTCACTATTTGTAGTGATCATGGGGGAGAATTTGAAAATGAATCTTTTACCAAGTTTTGTAATGAAAATGGTATTACACACAATTTTTCTTTTCCTCGTGCTCCTCCTCAGAATGGAGTAGTTGAAAGGAAAAATAGAACTTTACAAGAATGTGTTAGAACAATGCTTTGTGATAGTAATTTACCTCTTACTCGTCCTCGAGGAAGATAAGTAAAAGGCGAACCCGGTGGATTCAGAAAATGAAAACGATGGAAAAAACACGGAAAATGAAAAATGAAGAAGAAAGAAGAAAATGAAGAGGGAAGCTGCTAGATCATTTTTCTCAGGATGTGTGTTTTGCTTACTCATATAGCATGCACCGAATGTAAAACATATGTCAAAGACTTTTATTTCGATATCATAGTATAATGGTGCAAATAGAGATAGAAAACCCTAGAATATTGATATAGCATGAAAAATGGAATAATTCTAAGATTAACATCGTCTGAATCATCTAAAGCGGTATACAATATCGCAGATCACACACTTTTCAATCGAATGCTTTCTATGAGGAGTATAAGAATATCACGCAATAGAATAGAAAGAATAAAAAAGCGTGGATTTCATGAAATGAGTGCTAGGCGTAGATTTTTGGATTTCGTGAAGCTAAAACAGTCTCACTGAGTATAGAATATTACTTAGCTTAGGTTGTCATGCACCGTCAGGTAGTCACTCTCTCACACATCATTGGATTCTCTCCCCCCAAGCGTATCTATAAGCGTGGTGGCATATACAAAACTATATTTACATTCCCCATTTCTTTTGAAACTCCAAATGCAAAAGAAAATAAAAACAAAAACAAAAAGAGGGAAGAAAGAAAGAGTAAATGAGATGGGATCGTTTATTGAGATTCTTTCTCTTTTCTTTTCTTTTTCTCAAATCTTCTTCTTTTCTTTTCTTTCTTTTCTCTTTTTTTATAGCATATATACACAAATGATCCCAAATCAAAAGAGAGAGAAGGATATACAAGAATTTTTCTTTTTCTTTTTGGTTTTGGGAAATTTGGAGCTAGGAATTTAATAACGGGGGAAATGCCAAATATTAGAATCGCTAAGGGGAGATTCACCAATGATTTTAAAATAGAGAATTAATGTTCAAGATATGTGGAGAAAGAAATAAATATGTCTCTCAGTTCACTCTATGGGACGTGTACGACAACTTCAGCAGGGTAATTTAATCTACTTGGTTTCGATCAAAAAAAGCAAACTAATCCAGATTTATCATAGCTAACATCATTCAATCATCCTGAAGTGAAGTGTACAAGTCATGCAAATAGAAGTGATATAGGAAAAGAAAACGGTACTCCAGATATAAGCATTCAATGCGTGAATCTTGGTGTGTTTTCTACGATAGCATACATATGAATATTCAGACTCAGCTAATAATAGAATTTCATCCATTTTCATACGAAAAAAGTGTGGGTTACTATTTCTAAATGCAAGGCAGATCATAGCATATGATATCAGAAATAAAAGCTAAGACATGACAAATATAGCATGCATATAGAGAAAGCTAACTCCACGTCATCATCATCACTGAAAAGTCATCTCTAGCATGAGATGAAAGAAATAAAGATAAAAAAGGGAAAACAAAACTATTTACAATGCGGCACACGAAGAAAATAAGAAAAACGTGATGCATGGTAAAAAAAGAAAAAGTGATGAAAATGAGCGCAAATGCGAAAAATGGCGTGAAAAAACTAAAAATAAAGGTGGTAAATCAAAAAGCGTGAGAACTCACTCCCCCAAGCTAAAGTGCACAGTGTCCTCAATGTGCGAAGTGTGGCACACCGAGAGACGTGTAATGTGAGGGGTAGGTGAGGATGCATGCATGATGAAAAAGAAATGAAAATAATAAAATGAAAATATGATGCAGACATGATGCATGCAGATATAAGAGTGAATCAGATAAAAGAGTGTCACACCAAAAAGTCTCTCCCTCTCTCCCAAAAATGATAAAGATAGATATGATCAAAATGTGGACCCAAATATAGTGAGGGGAGGGTGAGGTGGGCAAAAATCATCATGACCAAGCAGAGACGGGCAGCACGACGGCAAAAAAGATCAATGGCATCAAGGGTGCCTCAGAGGGTGGTGCTGCGTCGTCTCCGTCCTGAGGCGGAGGAGGAGGTGGTGGTGGCTGGGGAACAGTCTGCTGGGTGGGTGTGGGTGTGGGTAGGGTCGTGGATGCAGGCTGGGTGTGTGTAGGAGTGGGGGTGGGTACCTGCTGGGTGGGTGTGGGTAGGGTCGGTACACGAGGGAGCCGCTCGAGAATCTGAGTGAGACAGTAGTGAATGCTGGGAAGTAGCTCGAGGCGGTGCTGCATGGCAGTGACTATGGAAGACAGGGCCCTAAAATCGCCCCGGAGTCCACTCAACGCCCCTTCAAGAGCGCGAACGCTCTGAACTACGGCATCAGGGGGTGGTGGAGCGGAGGGACGGACAGGTCTAGGCTGAGCTGGTCGGGGCTGTCTAACACGGGCGGTGTAGGTGATTGGGACAGCAGGCAAGGGTCGTACGGGTGCTGTGCTCACTAGAGGGTGCCCAGCCTCAGTGCGAGGCTGGGACGCAGGCTGGTATGAGGTGGAAGCAGCAGCAGCGGAAGTGGAATATAAAAGTGGCGACGAG
Organism: Scilla litardierei; assembly: GCA_030789695.1. NCBI lineage: Eukaryota > Viridiplantae > Streptophyta > Magnoliopsida > Asparagales > Asparagaceae > Scilla > Scilla litardierei. The sequence continues at coordinate 554,537,835 of CM061142.1, forward strand.
GCGGTAAGAGAGGCCAGTGACACAGAAGTGGGGACAGACGTCACGATGCTCTCAGATAGAACGGCTGCAGTGGAGACAGAAGCGTCAACCGCTGGGGAGGAAGTGTGGGGTCCAAAAGGTGAAATCCCAGCGGAGATCATACTGGACATGGTCTCCACGACAGAAGCAAAGGAAGGCTCACCGCTCTCAACAAAAGTAGGTGGACGCTCGGGTAGTGCGGAGCAAAGGGGCTCAACAGACAGAGGGCCAGCTGTGGTGGGAGTGGTGGTGGGCGTGGTGGTAGTGGAGGTGGTCTCAGCAAGTGTACTCCCGACACCGTCAGAAGTGTGGACAGTGGTGTCGGGAGCAGCAGAAATCTCACGGATAGGCTGAGGGGCCACGGGGTCAGCTGGCGGTGCAGGGTGTGCAGGTGGTGCAGGCTCGGCTCCCTCGGCCTCAAGCACGAAGGCGGCGGGGATCAGGAGATCCATCGCCGGAAGCCAGTCGTCGTGTGCTGGTCCTAAGTGTGTCCGAGCGGGGCTCGGAAGGATCATGTAGTCAGCACCGTACGGACCGTGCAACCAAACCCAGTGCCGTTGGCCATGCAGACGAAGCATCTTCATCCGGGCCATGACGTCTATAGACAGTGAAGTGGGGCCCGGAGAACGACGCAAATTAGCCGGTAGGTCCTCGCCAGTCATCAGGGTGAGCAGGGTGATAAGACCGCCGCAACATATCGGTGAACGAGCGCCCACCGATACGATGATGCGGTCCAAAAACTAGCTCGTGATATCAATCACGACGGCGGGGACCAACTCGTCACTCCCCCTAGCTAGAACTCTGGGGCGCGTCATCGCATAGAGCATATAAAGCTCCGGCGTGGACATCGTCTCAGGCTCATACCTCGCCAAAAAAGTAGTCGCCATAAGGCGCTGAGCTATGCGGAGGCAGGGGTGGACGATGGCCGAGGCCTTGGCCCTACTAGGGTCAAAGGCAGCTGGTAAACCCGTGATACGGGCCCAGAAAGCGTGGGAATCGAAGGACAGGGAGGGATGTGAGTGGGGGCATAACCACGGTCGGCCCCGGGATATCGGGCCACGAGAAGAATGCTCTCATCATACCGAGAGTGACCTGGCACTCTCGGTCCATAAATCTAAACGAGCATCCCTCGTCAGTCCGGGCAATAGAACTCAGCACCTCAAGTGTCGGACGGACAAAGGTGTCCGCCGACACTTGGAAAAAATCTCGCCAACCCACGTTGTCATACAACGTGAGCATCCCCTCAAGTACCCCCAGGCGTCCTAGGTCTGCAAGGTGTGTGAACCTGGAGGGTACAATCGAGCGCTAGGAAATGCGCTCAAAAACGACGCGGTGTGTGTCGTCTCGAAACGTAATCCCCAGCGGCCCGACAAGTGGAGCCGGTGGTGGCAGTGGGTCGGCAGGGAGTGGATGTGCGGGGTGGACGGGGACTGCAGGCTGTGGCTGTGCGGGGTGAACGGGGTCCGCAGGCTGTGGCTGTGCGGGGTGAACGGGGTCCGCAGGCTGTGGCTGTGCAGGGTGAGGTGGTGTAGGCGGAGGAGAGTCCTCTATCTCGTGGGAGGGGCCGGGCTCATCCGGCCGCTTCCACTTGGCGGAAGCTCTCCTGATGCGTGGCCGTGTCCGGGGCGGCATGTGGGTCCCGGGTGCTCACCAAAAAGCGAAATAAATGCGGCGTGTGAGAATGAGTGGAACGAATATACTGTAACATGCCGCGAGAGCAAAATAGTGGATGCGTGCGAAGACGCCGCCTCCACAAAGCCAAAAACACTCCCTGGAAGCTCCCCTAGGCTCCCCTAAGCTCCCCAATATAGCCTGCACATCAAACGAAGATATCAGCGAGTAATATTCAAAATGTATGGGAGGTTATGGGTATAATGGATAGATAGTGAAGTTAATTTGAATTAGGGGCTCGATTAGTGCACTGATCATCAAAAAATACAAGAAAAAGGAGAAAATGGACAAAATTGGGCATACCGGAGCTCGGCCGGCGGCGAGGGCGTCGCCGGCGACTCGGGCGGAGGGGCGGCGGCGTCGGTCGACGGTGGTCGGCCGAGCGCAGCCGCGGCGAGGGCGGATCGGGCGAGTGGGGGCGAGTTTGGGCGTAGGGAGCTGATCGGGCTCGGGCTCGGGCGAACGGATGAGAAATAATTGCTTCGAATTCCGCGCCGAGCCCGCAGCGCCTTATATAGGAAAAATTACGACTCGGCCGAGGGACTATGTCGCTCAGCCGAGTGATCGTAACGGAAATATTTTTGAAAATTCCTCCCCGCTTACGACTCGGCCGAGTGGCTTTGCCACCCTCGGCCGAGTGGAAAAAACCCATTCGGCCGAGTGGCACAAGCTACTCGGCATTACTCGTCCTAGGAGTGTATCAGTTTCACTCGGCCGAGTGAAGATATATACTCGGCCGAGTGGTAATTATACTGAAATCAAGAAAAGAAACAGAGAGTTGGGTATAGCAGACTTCCCTCGTTTGTGCGCCGCTCGGGCAGACGAACTTATGTTCTCGGCCGAGTGGATATTCTACTCGGCCGAGTGACTCCTGTTTTCTGCTGTTTGGCTCCGTTTGGGCTTTAATCTCTGTTTTCTTTCTCCAGTCGATTTCTTCCTCCTCCTAAGCATCGAGCGCATTCCTGGAGCGCTCTTCGTCGCCTTGTTCATCCTCCTAATGGTATATATCCCTTTCTCCTCTCCTGTCAAGGAAAATAGGACCCGTTATCACGAATTTTTCAGGCAATCGACTCAAAACACTAATAATTTCTAAAAAAATAAAAACAAAGTAAAAATAAAGCGATAACCGTCGGGTTGCCTCCCGACAAGCGCTCGTTTAAGGTCTTAAGCTCGACCCCCTTGGATTTTCAATTTAATGCGGGATATTGGGTGCATATGAAATGCACCCGTCGAATTTACCGGGAAGAACGCTTGGATTTGGATGTTGAGGCGGCGTGTTCTTCCTCAGTGCTCCTTCGTCTCGGGTAGTGTTGGGGGTGGCTCCCCAAGCTAGTGCTTGCTCCGGGCCTTGGCCTCACCGGAGACACCGATTTCAGTATTGGTGGAGCTTTCCTTGGAGACTTCATTTTTGAGAGCTTGCAGAGCTCTCGAATTCTTGCGACATCAGCGTCGCCTTCATCAACTTCCATGGAAAGATCGAGGGAGTCATTCATCTTTTCTTCTTGGCCCAAGTCCGGCCCTTCCTCAAAATCATCCTTGAATAGTGCGCCAATGGTATGGGGGATCGCCTCCTCAATGACCTCGTCAAGGAGGTCCATATAGTCCAGCTCCTCATGATAAGGCATGTGTTTCATTGCCTTGGGTATATGAAGCTCCACCTCGATGTTGTCGACGTTCAATGTTAGAGTCCCTTCACATACATTGACAATGACACCAGCGGTGGCGAGGAATGGGCGTCCAAGTATTAGCGACGTATCGCTCTCCTCCTTGACATCCATGATCACAAAGTCGCATGGCAAACATATGCCTCCCGGGACTTGTAACGGGATGTCTTCTGCGATCCCTACCGGCCTTGTGATCCGACCATCTGCTAGTTGTATCCGCATGTCGGTAGGCTTCAATTCTATGCCGGTGTTCAGTCTTTGGAACATAGAGAGAGGCATGAGGCTAACACTATCCCCTAAGTCTACTAACGCCTTTTGTAGAGGGACGCCGCCTAAGGTGCAAGGAATTCGGAAACTCCCCGGGTCTTTGAATTTGGCGGGCTCCCTCTCTCTCTTGGTGAACCAAGTCCCCTCCTCAGCGAGCATTATTTTCTCCTTCCTCTTTCTTCCCGTAATCAAATCCTTTAAGAACTTGGCGTATGTCGGGATCTCCACGATAGCATCGAGGAAAGGAATATTGAGGCTTACCCCTCTCAAATACTCGAGAAACTTGGCTAGCCGTTTCTCCATCTTTGCTCTAGCTAGCCTCTGAGGGAATGGGATCGGTGGCATAAAACGACGCTCCTCAATCTGCTGCTCCGCTCTGGATTTTTCTTCCCCTTGCGGCTCTTTCTCTCTCTCTCTCTCTCTCAACTTCAATGACCGGCTCGCTTGGCTCTACAATCTCCACCACGGGCTCCTTGGTAGGAATCATGACGGGAGTGGTGTCCTTCCCGCCTCTCGTAGTAACTGCAACCACGGCGTTGATATGTCCGGTGGTGCCCCGTGGATTTTGCTCGGGCTGAGCCGGCAACTGTTGACTATTTCGATTGAGCAACGCAAGTTGCTCCGAGATTTGGCCTACAATGGTTGCAAGGGAATCTTGGCCCGCCTTCAAGGAAGCGTTAGTCTTCTTCTGCTCGACCATAAACTCCTCCACTCTAGCTTCAAAATCGGAACGTTATTGAGCTAGTGGAGGGTTTGGATTTCTCCACCCATGATTGTATCCGGGCGGCCTATAGGGTCCCACTTATTGCCTTGGTGGGTAGTTTTGTTGCGGAGGCCCCCTCGGTGGATAATGTTGTTGTTGTTGAGGTGGTGGTCGAGCTTGGTGAGGTAGTTGTTATGGGGGGTTCAATGCTCCATCATTGTTTGCATAGGAGAAACCGGGATGGTTTCTAGCAGCTGGATTGGCCCAATATCCTTGGTTCCCCGCGACGTATTGGACTTGCTCCAAAGACCCCTCTCCTTGTTCTCCTCCCAAATACGTAGCTTGGGATTGGTCTTGCCAATCGCTCATTTGACTTGTTGGTGTGGATGTGGAAGGGGCTCCTTGGGGCTCCGTGATATATTTCTCCAGTCTCTCCACCACCTTGTGGAGAGAATCGAACTTGTTGATCAGCTCCGCCACGGCCTTGGCCTCATAGATGCTAGATTGCTTCAAGGAGGACGAAGAGTGTCCTCGCTCGTCGCCCCATTGTTGATTGTTCGAGGCCATCTCCTCAATTAAGGCCGTAGCTTCGTCGGGAGTCTTCGATAGGATGGCCCCATTTGCCGCGGCATCAATAATCTACTTGGTCCCCGGTTGGAGACCATTGTAGAAGCTATGGACTAGCTCCCAATCTTCGATGCTATGGTGGGGGCACTGATGCCGCAGGTCTTTGAAGCACTCCCATGCCTCGTAGAGTGTCTCTTGAGGTCCTTGCTTGAAGGACATGAGAGCACTCCTAATCTTCACCGTCTTGGAGGGCGGATAGAACTTGTCAATAAACGCGCTCGCCAACTCATCCCATGTGGTGAAGACTCCTTCAGCTTGCGTCCTCAACCAATAAAGAGCTTTGTCCTTTAGTGTGAAGGGGAAAAGGCGCAGTCTGATGGCATCGATGGAGACCCCCGTCATCTGAAAGGTGGCGCACTTCGACAGAAATAGCTGGATGTGGTAGTGAGGATTTTCATGGGCGTTCCCATGAAATGGATCCTGTTGCATCAGAACCACAAGTCCGGTCTTCAGCTCAAAATTCTTGTCGGCCGCCAACTCTGGCATTGCTATAGACGAGGTCGTACAGGAAGTCTTAGGCCAGAGCCTATCTCGAATGGAAATAATCCTCGCCATTCTTGCCGCTAACTCTTCAGGCGTCTCTCGAACGTTCATAAACCTCCCTTCCGTATCGGGTCTCCTCTCTGCTCTGATTCTCCGCAATGTACGCTCGATCTCAGGGTCAAACAATATATCTACGGGGTCCGCTGTGGATCTCGTGTACATGCACGGGAAAACAAAGTTTCAAAGAAGTGATTAGCACAATGGAAGGGTTAGAATAAAAAATGAAGAAATAAAACAAAAAGAAAGAAATAGCTAGGGTGATAGGATCAAACACAATCGCCTCCCCGGCAACGACGCCAAAAACTTGATCGCGCCCGGGCGTACACCCTAAAGAGCGACCGTGTAGTTTTACCGCAAGCGCACGGTGTAGCGGCGAGCGGGTATCGAACACAGGGAGGACGTATGATAGTGCCTTCTCCGAACAACCTGGCTATAGGGACAGAAAAGTAGGAAATTTCCTTTCGGCGATGTTGTCACAATCGTCAAACAATGTAAAGAGATATAAAATCAAATAAAGACGCCTAGGGAATAGGGAATCTCCGCTACTCACCGTATCTCGTCATTGTGATTCATCGGTTTCACAATTGCTAGGGTAGAATGTCAGGTGAACTAGTTGCAACTGAATGTAAAACCTAGCTCACGCTCTCGCGCTGTTGCCGGTCTTTAGTAAACCTAGGCTCGGGTCCAATCTCTTGCAAACCCTAGCCTAGGCAAGCTAGCATTAGGATCAACATCATCGTTCAATCGTATCCCGAGCCCACTCTCGTGCAAACTCAGGCTACGACCTAGGTTGGGATAGTTTCTACCCATCCAATCTCTTGCAAACGGGTATCGGTATAGAATTGCAACCGAGAATCCTAGTATCGGCCCAATCTCTTGCAAACCGATACTAAGGAAACTCAATTTCAACCCATTTCGGATTTCTAGGGTTTCCTATCGAATTGGGATCCAATCTCTTGCAAATCCCAATCGATATGAATACCTAGCTATCCGTATTATATTAATCCCAAACTAACCCTAATCAATTCTAGCAATAGTTCTACCAAATCGTCACAAATCAGAAATTGGGCTCGTAGGGTTCATACCCACGCCCTAAGACGTTAAAACTACTCACAAATCATATTGCTAATGGAAGGATAATCAATAGAAACAACAATGAAATTCATAGCAATATTCAAAATAGCAATAAAAATAGGATTTTTAATAAAGAGGGAGATAAACCAATGTAGCTTTCCAAGAATCCAACAAAATAACACTTTTCTCTCCTCTCCAATCACAAGAATTAAACTCTAAAAAGTCTAATCTAAAAGGGCTGCCAAAAGCAATAGAAAAGCCCCCTAAACTAGGTTAGAATCTGGGGTTAAATACCCCCCAAAATTGCCCAAAAATCCGTGACCAAAATGCCCCTGCGCCTCTTCAAAATCGTGTTTTCCGCTACAGGCGCTCGGCTCACTCGGCCGAGTGACAAAAGTCGCTCGACCGAGTGATAGACCCTAATGATTTCCAGTAAGTCTGGGGTCTTGGGGGTCGTCACTTGGGGCGTCACTCGGCCGAGTGAGTTGTCGTCACTCGGCCGATGGGCTTATCTTCACTCGGGCGGTCGGCAATTGCCACTCGGCCGAGTGGGGCTTCTGATGCTCAGACTGACGAAAAACAGTAAGTCGGGACTTTTTGATGGGCGTCGCCTGAGTGCCACTCGGGCGGATGGGATTTCGTCACTCGGCCGAGTCAGCTTCTGATGCTCGGCCGAGTGCACGCTAATACATTACTTGGAGCGTGCCCGATCTGGCCGGCCGAGCGGTGTCTCGATGCTCGGCCGAGTGACTCCTTCACTCGGCCGAGTGAGATGCTAAAAATGCCCAATCTGAATGTTCTTGCATCCTCGTCGCTCCTACGACGTTCTTTCTTCTTCTGCTCCTCTCCAATAGCAAAATACCCCTCAGGGAAGTCGTCGGTGGCACTCCGGAGTGGGTGTATCTCGGAATCACTCCAAATCGCTCCAAATCTCTTGAAATACGACAAAAACAACAAATCGTGAAAAGTATCGCAATATTGTCGATAAATCGTGAAAAACATGATTTGAGCGATCTAAATGGCATGCAAACTTGCGGGAAAAAGGTGTAAAATACGGAGTGATCAGTAATCTACCAAAATATTTTTGGGCAAAGCTACCGCAACTGCTTGCTATATTATGAATATAGTTCTTATAAGGCCATTTCTTAATAAAACCTGTTTTGAATTATTCTTTAATCGCATTCCCCGTGTATCATACTTTAAAGTGTTTGGATGTAAATGTTCAATTCTTAATACTAAAGATGCACTTGATAAATTTGATTCAAAATCTGATGAAGGTATTTTTGTTGGATACTCAACACGTAGCAAAGCCTACAGAGTATATAACAAAAGAACTTCAACAGTTGAAAAATCAATGCATGTCACATTTGATGAGAACCCCTCATCTAATTCTCCCATCATCATTGACGATGAAGAGAATATATTACCTTTATCTAATTCTTTAGATAATATTAATCTTGATGAAATTGATGCTACTAAACCCTCTGTTGAGTGTGTTTCAGATAATGCAGATCTTCTTAAGGCATTTGCACAAGTTCTAAACCATCCACCAGAATTAATCATTGGAGATATTACAGATGGAGTAAGAACGCGTCGTCAAATAGAACAAATGGCGCATTGTGCTTTCCTATCAACCATTGAACCAAAGAACATCAATGAAGCATGCAAAGACAGTTCTTGGATCATTGCTATGCAGGAAGAACTCAATCAATTTCAGAGAAATGATGTTTGGGAATTAGTTCCCAGACCAACAGACCATTCAATTATTGGTACCAAGTGGGTATTCAAAAATAAATTGGATGAATCTGGTCAGGTAATTAGAAATAAGGCACGATTGGTTGCACAAGGTTATAATCAAGAAGAAGGAATTGATTATGAAGAAACCTATGCACCAGTTGCACGCCTTGAATCTATTAGAATGCTTTTATCATTTGCATGTTTTAAAGATTTTAAATTATTTCAAATGGATGTTAAAAGTGCTTTTTTTAAATGGTTTTCTCAAGGAGGAAGTTTAGGTTGAACAACCTCCTGGTTTTACTCATGAGAATTTAGAAAATCATGTTTTCAAACTAAAGAAAGCTTTATATGGTCTTAAACAAGCACCTCGTGCTTGGTATGATCGATTGAAAAGTTATCTTTTAAATTCTGGTTATAAAATTGGTAAAATTGATTCAACTCTGTTTATTAAAAATATAAAATCTGACATCATTATTATTCAAATATATGTTGACGATATTATATTTGGTTCTACTAATGAAACTCTTTGTTTAGAATTTTCTAAGATTATGCAGAAGGAATTTGAAATGATTCATATGGGCGAACTCAACTACTTCCTTGGACTTCAAATCAAACAAATGAAGGAAGGTATCTTCATCCATCAATCAAAGTACGCCAAAGAACTCATCAAGCGTTTTGGTTTAGAGACTTCTGCTGATAAACATACTCCAATGAGTACATCTACATCTCTAGACAAATATTTAAATGGTAAGAGTGTTGATCAACATCTTTACAGAGGTATGATTGGCTCTCTACTTTATTTAACTGCTAGTAGACCAGATATTATGTTTTCCGTTTGTTTATGCGCACGTTTTCAAGCAGATCCTAAGATGTCACATCTTACTGCTGTAAAACGGATAATTAGATATGTTAAACATACTTCTGATTTTGGATTATTTTATCCTAAAACTAGCACATATGATTTATTATCATATAGTGACGCAGATTTTGCTGGTTGCAAATCAGACCGAAAAAGTACCAGTGGTACATGTCATTTTCTTGGACATGCTCTGGTCTCCTGGTTTAGCAAAAAGCAAAATTCTGTTTCATTATCTACCACAGAGGCAGAATATATTACCGCTGGGTTAGCATGTGCACAAATTTTATGGATGAAACAAACTATCTCACATTATGGCATTGAATGTTCCATATGTCCTATAATGTGTGATAACACTAGTGCAATTAATTTATCTAAGAATCCAGTTCATCATTCACGCACTAAGCATATAGATGTTCGTCATCATTTTTTAGATGATCATGTACAAAAAGGGGATATAGTTTTGAAATTCATTTCCACTGAACATCAGATTGCCGATATCTTAACTAAGCCTTTGAAAGAGGAGTCTTTCATCAAACTTAGAAGAGATCTAGGCATCATCAGTGAATCTGAATTTGCCATTTAATGTTTCTCAATTTGTGTGAATTTCTGGAATTTTCTTATAATTTTTTGATAATAATTTTTTTAGTCGACTAAAGTTTTGTTTAATCGACTAATATATCCGAATTTTTATTATTATTATTATCTTCGGTTTCTTTCAATATTTTTTAATGATTCCGTTCCTATTTCTAAGGAATGTTCACCAACCTCTAGGATTGTCTTTTTCGATAAGAATTCGGTTTGTCTTTTCTATATGAGATTTTTTTTCAAAAGTTAAATTTTTTTACTTACCCACTTTCTTGGTTCCCGCATCCTGACATAGGGGTATTTGGCTCCTTGCGTCGACCACCTTCTTGCCTAGAAAATCGATTTTCTCTCCTCTTGGAATGAGAACTTGACATTAATTCCCCTTGGAACTCACCATTCTATTTAATCATTTCCCATTGGAAAGTGTAATTCACCTACCCTATTCAATGCTTTGACCAACCTTCCTTACGAGAATTAAATATCTCTACCCACTACCGCCCTTTCCCACTTATTGTTTTTATCTTTTTAAATTTTTTAATATTTTTTTATTATTATTAAATCCGAACGGTACGATCTAGATATTTTTTATTTCGGTTACCTTAGTCGACAAACCAACTTCTTAGCCGACTAACTCGGTTTTTTAAACCGTTTCCGATCTAACTTACGTCTTTTCGTGTTTTCGTTTCTTCTTCCTCCCGCCTATTCACATATTTTTTGAACACTTTTCAGTTCTATCTCATCCATTCAGTTTCTAAAACTGCTCTCGAACTGATCATGGCACCCGTTCACTTGGATAACTACTTCGAATTTTGCCTATTTATTTCCGGCTGTTTCTTTCTTTTTCTTTCATCATCTCATTTTCACTTCTCCTCCACCGAAAATATCTCTTTTCTCCTATGGCTCTTCCTCAATTTCGTGATGCCGCGGCCGAAAATCGCTTCCACGCCTCCGCAAGTGCGAAATTTCATCCTGAGCGATTCATCGATTACTCCACTCTTGCTTCGTTCAACATCCTCTCCATCCTTTCAGCCGTCGGCCTCGAGAAGATTTGGGCTCTTGGGAACAAGGAACCCTACTACCCACTCCTTGTCCGCGAGTTCTATGCCAACCTAGAGCCTTGTGTCGTTGGTCGTGATACCCATATCCTCAGCCGCGTCAAGAGTCTTCCGATTTGTCTTACACTCCGTCGGATCTGTGAACTTATTGATCTTCCTCCTCATTTTTCAGGAACCCTAAACTTCAATATGACCGACCCTCACATTCTTGCCAAAATCGCAACTCTCAGGGTTAACAAACTCTCAGCCGTTCATTTCCACCCGCCTGCTCGCATCATCCTAAAGGTCATTGTTTCCAATCTCATGCCGAAAGGTGGCTCTTTTAACTATCTATCCAATGAATTGGAGCATTGTCTTTATGCCGTAATGGGTGGGTTACCTATAAACTGGGGTTTTGTGATCTTGCAGTCCCTTCTTCGACCAGTTCAGACCCATATCTATCATCCTTCACTCATAACCCTGGTTCTGAAGATGTTTTGTGTTCCTCTAGACGGAGAACTTGTCGTCTCTAATCCTTACAATATCAACATCATCACTTTGCACAATATGCATCTGGATATTCCGGATCCTGAGGAATCCGATGCTGCCAATAGTGATGATGATGACGAAGACGAAGACCCCGAAGAGGACCCCGTAGAAGACCCCACTTCCGTCGACCCTGACTATACCCCGGCCCAAACAACTTTCGGCCCATCTGCTTCATCTACTCCGGGTTCATCCCACGGTTTCCGTCGTTTTGTTAAGAAACAATACGTTCACAAATGTTTTCCCGAGTGTCGAACCAATCCTTGGTCATGTCCCTTAAAGACTCCACGGACTTCCTCCACTCCTCGCCAAACCAACCTGTCTGTTCTTTCCGGCCTTAGGGAGGATGTTCGCTCTCTTCGCGATACAGTAACTACTGGGTTTAGGGAATTTCGGTCAGCCTTGACTGAACAGGCTCACGTTATCAACCAAGTTCAACTCAATCAGAGCAAGCTTGTTTCCGCTCTTGAGGCTCTGAATGTAGTTGCTCCCGAGGAAACTCCCCGTCGGAAATCGCGTCGCAATTCTCAGGACTATGGTTCTCCTTCTGGTCGTTAAACCTAGCCACTTGTAGTCGCCGGTGTCCGTTGTTTCATGCATGTTGTGGTATTTTGTTTTTTTTGTTTTGGGTTGTAGGCCTTCGGGCTTTTAGTGATGGGCTTTGAAACAATGTGTTTTGTTTGTTGGTTCTAAGTTTTTTTTGTCATAGGCCATAGGGCCTTAGTACTGGGTGTATGGGAAAGTATGCTTGCTAGTAACTTTGTATCCTTCCAATATGTTCTGTTTAGTAAAACTCTGTTTTGTTCTATTTTGTCAACATTATGTTCCCTGTTTCGTAATCATTCTGTGTTATTTTTACTCTTAGTCGACTAACAGGTTCCTTACTCGACTAATTTTGTTTTTCCCCTTCTTTTTGTCAATGACAAAGGGGGAGAATATTTAGGCAAATTCTAAGTGGGAGCATACATATTTGTCATCATATATATTTGTCATCATATAAGGAGCATACATATTTGTCATCATATAACCGAGTATAGCATATGATATGATATCTGCATATAACTGAGTATGACATTTCATTTTAATAAATATTTGTCATCATCAAAAAGGGGGAGAATGTTGGGATTTCATAATCCCATGTTCACTTTCCTATTCTATTTCATATGATTTTGATGTGACAACTATTATTATTGCTACTCACTCTATCTATGCAGATGTGCAGATTCCCAATATATCCACGCTTGGACAATAATCACTTGATAAGGAATCCATGCACAAAGGCATCTCAAATACTCACATGAAGCTCAACATACATATCTACGGAAATCTACGGACTGATGTATTTTTTTACTTTATAGATTTCAGAGCCTTGAATATGAAATCCATCTAAGTCCTAGGTTCCTACTAACATATACTAAATAACCCTTTTCAGAAACGTCAAAATTCACGTTTTTTATCCTGGTCGACTAAGGCAACCATTAGTCGACTAAAAACTTTTTCTTCGAATTTTGACCTAAAAATTTCTGAGTAGTCTTCAGTCAACATCAGAAACTTACCATTAAAATTTCAGTCAAAAATTCCAAAGTTTGACTTTTAGTCGACTAAGCCTTCTTTAGTCGACTAATGAAGTTTTTGTGTCCGTTTTTTCTGAAACTTTACAGACCGTTTCTGAACGGAAGGAAACTCCTTTTCCCCCCATTTTCCCTCAGAATAACTGCCCAAAAATACTATAAATAAGTGGGCATACCCCTCATTCTTTCCACACAACTTTCTTCTCTCTTTCTTCCTAGAATTGTTAATTCTAAGCAATCTTGCCTTAGTTGCTCTTTTCTCATTTGCAAGAAGAAATCCATAGATTTCTCTCTTCTTATGAGAATGGAAGAACTTCAAGATTCTTAATCATAGATCTTTTGGAAATTGAAGTTTTCTTCCTTAGAGCAATTTTGTCTTTTTCAACATCGTTTTTAGAAAGTTGTTTGTGTTCATAATTGTAAGAAGAAATCGATTGATCTCTCTCTTCTTTTATGAACCAGAGAACTTCAAGTATTGTTCTTCATTTCATATCTTATATATCTTGAAGTCTCTTTTAAAACACCATCCTTGAATTTCATTCTAAATTCATAACAAGGCTATAGGTGTTTTTCTATTTCTTATTTAACAGGTTTGAATCTCTTTTGAGATTGTACAAAGTTTGGGACACGGGGAGTGTCGCCATTTTTGTAAGTTGGTGCTTGCGGGGCAAGTGAGATTGAAAATCTCTACGGGGTAGAGGAGTGGAGTAGGATCAAGAGGATCCGAACCAGGATAAATCTCTGTGTTTGCGTTTGATTTACATTTTCTACATACTTTACTTTCTGCACATCTTAAGCAATTAGAAGTAACTCTTTAATTGCAACAGTTAATTTTTAATATACACTATTCACCCCCCCCCCCCCTCTAGTGTATTTGATCCTTACAGGGTAGAATTTCAGAGCCGATGTAGCAGCTCTGGGATAGTCTTTGGCTCCCTCGTGCTTGGCCCACCCCTTGGGGAGTCTGGAACTTGATCATTTGGTGCAGAAGTGAGGGTAGAGCTTCGATGGCGGTCATGTATGGTTGCTCGATGATGTCGTTGTATGCCGACACGATGTCAAGGACAACAAATTTTGTCATCCGAGTGACGATTCTTGCCTCTTTCCCCAAAGACATTAGCAGGGTGATGATTCCGACGATGGGAACCAAGTGGGCGGTGAAGTCGACAATTGGACCAGTGCACGGCCTCAGATCTACATGCCTCAGCCTCATCTTCTCGATCGTCGACATCAAAAGAATGTCGCATGAGCTCCTGGTGTCGATCAAGAGATGACTGACTATGGTCGTTCCAATCTGGGCTTTAATGACGATGTTATTATCATGTGGTTGTTCGACCCCCTCCAGGTCGTCGTCCGAGAAAGAGATGGGGGGCCGAGCTACTCTTCTCTGCTTTGCTTCGTCTCCTACGCCCGTCGTCATCACTTGTCGAGAGTACGCCTTTCTAATCGATGATGACGCACCACCCGAGGACGGCCCACCGTAAATCGCATATATGCGCCTGACCGCTCTAGGCTGGCAAGGGGCATCTTGCTCGGTGTTCTCGGGCTGGTTCGGCCGTTGCACTCCCAGAGGCACTCTCTCATCACGAGCCTGTCTCCTCCCCTCAACGAAGCCTTGAAGATGGCCCTCCTGGATCAGCCGTTCAATATCCCTCTTCAGAGTAAAACACTCGTTGGTATCATGACCGTGGTCACGATGATACCGACAGTATTTCTATTGATTCCTCATGGTTAGGATCGTCCTTCTCTCCTGAGGTGGGTCTCAGAGAAGTCTAGCTCTTGTTGTTGCCGCCAATACTTCGACCACGGGGGTATTGAGCAGCGTGTACTGGGCTTCCTGCCGCCCTTCGGGCCTGCTCGCCACTGGCGGGGGCTCTCTAGGTGTGGCGAACCCTCGCATTGGTCCGAAGTGATCTTGAGGTCGACGGCCTCCTTGGTTGCGCTCCTGGTTGCCATGTTTGTCACGCCCTCTAGGGCGGTCTTCCTACCTTGATCGACCATCAGACCGCCGCTCGTTGTGGGATGTTTCACCTGGGGCGGTGATGTGTCATTTTATTCCATATTTTATCAATATGATTACACGTCAAAATAATTGCTCAATTACACATTTCACACGCTTTTATGCTCATTATTGGAACTACTGTACTTTAAGAGCGTTTGGTTGCATTTCAAGGAATATCGAGCGATTTGGAGTATATTGGAGGAGAGCGCGCGTGCTTCGACACCGGAACTCCAGAGGCGTCGTGTTCGGTGACTCAAAGATGCTGGGGAGGAAGGAAGGGGCAAGAGAGAAGGAACGAGGAAGAGGAGAACGAAGAAATCATGGTTCTATGATATCATGACTTATGGATTCCAGGTCGCTCGATCGAGCTATGATGCGGCAAAGGAATCGAGCGACCCAAAGTGCTGGAAACAGGACAGCCGTGCACTATTTTCACATATTCTATCACCTGTGAATTTTCAGTATTTTTCTGATATTTTTTCCAGATACTAGACTTCAAGACGGTTCCAACGCCACCAAGAATGTGGCAATCGAAGGTCAGATGAGCTCTGGATAATTTCTGCAAGCTGATGCTATAGTGCTGAAATCTGTTTTCAGCACCCTACTCGACCGAGCAGTACCCTACTGGACCGAGCAGAGTGCTGCAGTGCTGAAATTTGGCTGAACATCAACCTACTCGACCAAGTAGTTGGCTGCTCGACTGAGCAGCTGCATACTCAATCGAGCAGTAACGTACTCGGTCTGAGCAGGCAGTGCGTTGTTTTGGGCGATGAATCCAGACTTCTGACGACCCGACCGAACAGCCTATTACTCGACCGAGCAGCTACCTACTCGAACCAAGCAGACCCTCTCGGTTCGAGCAGACAGAGCGATGTTTTGGGCGATGGATCCAGACTTATGACGACTCGACCGAGCAGCCACCTACTCGACCGAGTCGCAGTGGGCCCAGATTTTAAGTTGCGTCCGGATCTTGTTTTGGGCACGACTGGGAGAGGGTTTCTAAAGGGGGTTTGCAAGGGTTTTTGTATGGAGATATATATTGTTTTGTAGTCGTCATTTAGGGGGACTTTTGTAGACTTTATGGAGAGTTTTTTAGGGAGTTTTTAAGAGAGCTGTGGAGACGATCTTTTCGGGAGTTAGGCTATGCCCTAGGCCGCTCCCTTGTATCAAGATAAGTACTTTTGTCCTCTTTAATTCCATTATTATTTCTTTGTAGTTTCTTATTGAATATCTTTTTGATACATGCTATAATGAATTCTCTTGCTATTATTAAATCTTTTATTGCAATCATGCATGAGTAATTCCATCTAGGGCTAAGGGATTATCCCATGGATCTTAGGATTTAGATGCAAAGATGGGATTTTTATGATGCGTTGGATATAAATGGGGTTGTATTTTGGTTGATCTAGCAAAATACCTAGGATAACTCGTACTGAGATCGTGCCCACGGTCGGTGGAATCGATTAGCTTAAGGAGTATCTTATGGATTTAATTAGGGAGTTAGTGGATTCAACCGAGGCACGTGACCATGCCCGGCTCGTGCCTTGAGGGGATCCACTGATGAACTATATAACTAATTGATGGCTACCGCCATTGCGTCAATAAGAGCTACCAAAATACCTTGAAACTCTAACCCACGAGAGTGGTACGAGCTGAGAGCGTTCGAACCACGAGAGTTGTAATAACTTTATAGACCCTTAATGCACGTATCGTATGCGCCTATCGCGAGAGCGGGGTTAATACGATACGTTAGATTCATGATGTCTAGAAACATGAATTCACTTTCTAGATGCTACAATCCCCCAATAAAACCAATGCAACGTAAGAGTCCTAGCCTAGCATTGACATCCGACGGTCCTAGTGGCGAGTCCTAAAGCCTTAGTCTTTTTTTGTATTTTATTCTTTTATATTGTGTGGAACCCCTCAATTGCGATATCGAGTGACACGAACCTCACATCCATCACATTACAACATTTCATATTCCAAATCCACTGATAAACCCGCAAGTCTAACTCAACCTAGGAGTAGATAGGTAGTATAGCACCGCTTCCCCGTGTTCTATACCCGCTTGCCAATATACAGTGGCTTGCGGTAAACGACATCGTTTCGGAGTTAGTTCCGGCCCGATCAAGTTTATGGCGCAGTTACCGGGGATTTATCTCCGTGTAATTCATGACATAACTAGGTTGCTCTAGAGTCACATCTCGGAGGATCAAGTTTATGGCACCGTTGCCGGGGAGGTGTTCTGCCATATTATCTACTTACCACAATTAGGTTGATTAGATTGCGTAAAACAAAAAACAAAACAAAAACAAAACAAAAAAACAAAAAACACACTGAGAGATAAATTTTTCCCCACCACCTGCTTTATCATTATTTCTATCTTCTTGTGCCACTGATATTTTCCTCCAGGTATTTGTCTTTGTTGATCAGGTGTTATGGCTGACATGGCTAAGATTATATGGACCACATATTTTTATGCGTACCTTGATAGGATTCTTACACGGCAGGCTGAGGACCTTGATGCTTTAACCTGTGAGGAGACAACGGTCCTAGAGCTTCCGCAGCCACCTTATCCTTCCACTGACGCCGATGACTATCCCACAGAGCTTATTACTCCCCTTCAGGGAGAATCTTTTACTCCATCGCCCTTTGCTTTTGATTCCCCTCCAGTGTATGATGTTTTTTATGATTCAGATTTTGATGACTCATCGTGCCTTTTGCAGGATACACATACATATGAACAAGAGGTACGATGGGATGTATACAAGGATGAGAGCGAGGAGTTAGCACACATGGATGCTATTGAATATGATCAGGAGGTGCGATGGTATGAGTCTGACGATGTGAGGAGTGGCCTGATGAGACCCACACTCATACGCCAGAGTTGCCTGAAAGGCCTGAGACAAAAGACGGAGAGTTGCCTGTCGTGGTGCATGAAAGCGGAGATACATTTTCAGGGAAGTGTCGTCAACGATCTTTATCTTGAATATTTCTTTTGATGACCTTCTTTGGAATACATTTATTTTGGGAAAGAATTTTCCACATCAGATTGATGTGGCTTATCTCTTGTAGGGTACAGGTGGAGTCCTTGGAGAGATGCTGGGAGCCGCATTGCTGGAATCTGATGGAGCCCGTAAAGATACGCACCTGGCGGAGCCACAGAAAATGCAGATAGAGCAGTTGCCTGCACCGACAAAGATATTGGAGCCGCCTTTTGCTACAGGTGGTACCAATCCAGTCGTGTAGTATTTTATGCTTTCAATAAACACGAATCCTCTCGGCAGCGAGAGGACCGTATAGGATTTTATATGCTTTCTTAGTTTAATAATTTCACCCCATATGATGCTCAGTTATCTTTTGCACAGAACCCACTATTTATCATCCATGCCCACCATTATATTTGGGGCTTATTTTGCCTCTCATCCCAATTTTTATGTGATGTTTAAGCTTGAGGTAGAGAAACTATTTTGTTGAGTGGCCCCCCTATCTTGTCGTTGTCCTCTATTTATATCATACACACATTGAGGACAATGTGATGTTTAAGCTTGGGGGAGTGCATAGTGCACGCACTTTGCTTCATCGTGAAACACACTTCAAAATTTCCATATAAACCATGTTCACTTCTATATTTATGTCTCATATGCTTCATTTTCTATGAAATATCGAGGATTTATTTTTTATGAACTCTGATATCTGTTAGATTAGAGTTCGATTCCTTGATTAGTGTATCTTTGCTAATATGTATTTTCATAGTAGAATCCTTAGTTTCACAACCATATTCTCGAAACAGTTAAACTAAAAATGAATGACTCAAATCTGAAAATTATTTGACTCCTACGTGATTTGATTGATAATTCTATTGCTTTATGGATGTTTAGTGATTCAAAAGAGATAGGATAACCCCACGACAACTAAAGTAGTGATGATTAGGATTCCTGAAACCGAGCCATGTCTAGATTCTATGCCTTTTCTTTTTCTTTTATGAATAGCCAATAAATGATCTTTGATCATGTTTGCATTCCATCGCATTTACGTGAGTCTGCAAAAATCCCAAAAATGCAAAAACCAAACAAATATACCAAATAAAAGGCCCTATGGGTTCTTCGTAACCCAATGCCCTAAGACCATTTGGTCTGGGATGTGCAGGCTGCTTTTTGTATATATTGAGTTATCTCGTGTATATAAAGAAAGAAAAATGCATATGAAATATTCATATAGCCAAAAACAATATAAAAGTACAAAAATCCCATATCCTTATCTCCATTTCTATATAGAACAAAGACATGGCAAAGTTGATGGGTTCTAGGAGTCTTGAAATGGTCGTAGTATGGTGATGCCTTACCTTGATTGAATTTGCTAAATTCATTCCATGAAGCATAACAAAATACCACGCATGCTTGAAAACGTTTAATCATGACATATTATACTGCTTAGAGAATAAGTTGTGGACATTGGTTTCATTTCTGTGAAATTAGTATATTACGTGATAAACTATGATATGATATAACTCTACTCTCATTTTATTACCTATCAAGTTCATTAAATTTATTGAAATCCACGTTATTTTAATTTGAGCGAGATTTAAGTATTTGTGTGTATATGTGTTCTAATTTCAAATTGACGTGTGTTCACGAGATTTTGCATACCTTGGGTTCTTATATTTTCTGAATTTATAGATTGAACCCCTTGTCTCCAATACATGCCACCGCCTTACATCTCCATTGTATCCCTCTTCCGTGTTAACTTCTTACTAATCTTCCTCGAGGACGAGTAAGAGGTAAGCTTGGGGAAATTTTGATGTGTCATTTTATTCCATATTTTATCTATATGATTACACATCAAAATAATTGCTCAATTACACATTTCACACGCTTTTATGCTCATTATTGGAACTATTGTACTTTAAAAGCGTTTGGTTGCATTTCAGGGAATATAGAGCGATTTAGAGTATATTTGAGGGGAGAGCGCGTGCTTCAACATCGGAACTCCTGAGGCACCGTGTTCGATGACTCAAAGCTACTGGGGAGGAAGGAATGGGCAAGAGAGAAGGGACGAGGAAGAGAAGAACGAAGAAAGCATGGTTCTATGATACCATGACTCATGGATTCCAGGTGCTCGATCGAGCTATGATACGGCGAAGGAATCGAGTGACCCAAAGTGCTGGAAACAGGACAACCGCACACTATTTTCAAATCTTCTATCACCTGAGATTTTTCAGTATTTTTCTGATATTTTTTCCAGGTAGTAGACTTCAAGATGGTTCCAACGCCACCAAGAACGTGCCAATCGGAGGTCGGATGAGCTCTGGAAAATTTCTGCAAGATGATGCTACAGTGCTGAAATCTGTTTTCAGCACCCTACTCGACCGAGCAGAGTGCTGCAGTGCTGAAATTCGGCTGATTATCAACCTACTCGACCGAGTAGTTGGCTGCTCGACCGAGCAGTTGCATACTCGACCGAGTAGCTACGTACTCGGTCCGAGCATGTAGTACATTTTTTTGGGCGATGAATCCAGACTTCTGACGACTCGACCGAGTAGCCTATTACTCGACCGAGCAGCTACCTACTCAGACCGAGCAGACCCTACTTGGTTCGAGCAGACAGAGAGATGTTTTAGGCGATGGATCCAGACTTCTGACGACTCGACCGAGTCGTCACCTACTCGACCGAGTCGCCGTGGGGCCCAGATTTTAAGTTGCTTCCGGATCTTGTTTTGGGCACGACTGTGAGAAGGTTTCTGAAGGGGGTTAGCGAGGGTTTTTGGAGGGAGATATATATTATTTTGTAGCCGTCATTTAGGGGGACTTTTGTAGACTTTTGGAGAGTTTTTTAGAGAGCTTTTAGAGAGTTGTGGAGACAATCTTTTCGGGAGTTAGGCTATGCCCTAGGCCCCTCCCTTGTATCAAGATAAGTACTTTTGTCCTCTTTAATTCCATTATTATTTCTTTGTGGTTTTTTATTGAATATCATTTTGATACATGCTATAATGAAGTCTCTTGCTATTATTAAATATTTTATTGCAATCATGCATGAGTAATTCCATCTAGGGCTAAGGGATTAGCCCATGGATCTTAGGATTTAGATGCAAAGATGGGATTTTTATAATGCATTGGATATAAATGGGGTTGTATTTTGGTTGATCTAGCAAAATTCCTAGGAGAACTCGTACTGAGATCGTGCCCACGGTCGGTGGAATCGATTAGCTTAAGGAATATCCTACGGATTTAATTAGGGAGTTAGTTGATTCAACCAAGGCACATGATCATGTCCAGCTTGTGCCTTGAGGGGATCCACTGATGAACTATATAACTAATTGACGGCTACCGTCATTGCGTCAATGAGAGCCACCAAAATACCTCGAAGCTCTAACCCATGAGAGTGGTACGAGCTGAGAGCATTCGAACCACGAGAGTGGTAAGAACTTTGTAGGCCCTTAATGCACGTATTGTATGCGCCTATCGCGAGAGCGGGGTTAATGCGATACGTTAGATTCATGATGCCCAGACACATGAATTTACTTTCTAGATGCTACAATCTCCCAATAAAACCAATGCAATGTAAGAGTCCTAGCCTAGCATCGACATCTGACGGTCCTAGCGGCGACTCCTAAAGCCTTAGTCTTTTTTGTATTTTATTCTTTTATATTGTGAAGAATCCCTCGTTTGTGATATCGAGTGACACGACCCTCGCATCCATCACCATTATAACATTCCATATTCCACATCCACTAATAAACCTGCAAGTCTAACTCAACCTAGGAGTAGATAGGTAGTATAGCACCGCTTCCCCATGTTTGATACCCGCTTGCCACTATACCGTGCGCTTGCGGTAAACGACATCGTTTTGGGGTTAGTTCCGGCCCGATCAGTTTATGGCGCAATTGCCGGGGATTTATCTCTGTGTAATTCGTGCCATAACTAGGTTGCTCTAGAGTTACATTTCGGATGATCAGGCGGCCACCTTCTTCACTCTGAGAGCATCCTCACTCAGCATGAACATCTCTATCCGGGAGAAGAGTGCATCTAGATAGGCAGGCGGATCTTGGAGAAGTGACTTATGCAGTCTCTGATTGGTCAATCCCTTTTTGAAGGTCGCCATGGCAAGCTCATCTCCGCAGCTCGCCACGCCCAGCCATTCCTCCTGGAAATGATGCAAGAACTTTTGGATCGTTTCCCCTTCTATCTGGACTATTGAAAATAGATAGTCTGCAGGTTTCTTCCTTCTGCATCCCACCCTTAACTGCTGGCAGAACGTATGTGATAGGTCATCGAAGGCCTCGACGGAGCAAGCGGGCAGGCCGTTATACCACTCTAATGCCGACTTCTTCAGAGTCATCTGGAAGCCTCGGTATATGACCGGATCATCCGCGCCTTGAATCTCCATTGCCCCTCTGTATCGCTACACATGCTCAAGGGGATCGCCCGTACCATCATATAGTTCAAGCTGTGGAAGCTTGAATCTACGAGGTATCGGGGCCGCGGTCACTCGTCTGGTCAGGGGGTTAGCCACTTCTGGATAAGTCGGCCATGCAGGCGACCTGAGAGGGCACGCAAGCAATATTCGGGGGCTAATACGATCGCCTCCTCTACCTCCTTCATCACTGGAGTTGCCAGTTGAGCCACCTCGATGCTCAGCAGCGTACCTTCCCTGCCTCGGGGGATTCCTGTTGGATATGGACGACATGAATACACCCATGAGGGGTTGTATGAGGGTATACGGACATCAGATGTCGCGTGCACAAAAGCGTGCACGAAGGGAACCTTTTCTCATGTGAAAAGGACCACTCGATAAGTGAAAAAAGCCACTCGATAAGTGGAAAAAGTCACTTTATAAGTGCATAAAGGCACTTGATAAGTGAATGAAGAAGAGGATAAATGAATGTGCTAATATAGGCTAATAAGCTTATAATTGGTTATTTCCTACAATAACCACCCCTAAAGCCTATAAATAGGACCCAAGGGTAAGGCATTGATACTACACTTTCCATGCCATAAGTTTGCATAAGGCATCTTATGTTCTTCTTCTCCCTTCCATTAAAATCCTCTTCTAAATAGAGATTTAGGCGGTGAAACTCTGCTTCGATCCTCCGTGACGAAGTATCGACCGTTGTGGCGAATCCGAGGGCGAAGTTCCGAGATTACGGTGCCGCATACGCAAGCGTAAGTCTCTACTTCATTATTCGATCCTAACGTCCTTGTTTTAACAGGATCGTACATTGGTATCAGAGCCATACAGGTTCGCCCCGGTCAAACCGCCGCCCCGTCGAACCGATGAACGAGGCGTTGTCTTTTTCACGAATGGGTATCCTACCATAATGGATATGGTAGGAACGCTTCATGACGGAGAGAATGCAGCGGTTGTTATTTTCACGTTAGGGTCTTCTGTCATTACGGATATGGTAGGAACTCTCCGTGACGGGAAGAACCGACCGTTCATTTCGTCAAGCTCGCACTCTTCATGGATGATGAGTCTCCATTCATAGGGAATGTGAACTCTCTTCATGTGGAGCGTGTAGTTTGCGAACTTTATAGTATGTTATTTCTTCATTTTGGCACACGTCCATTAGAGAATAACTACTTTCTCGACGAACGGGTGCTTCATCGAAGAAGACGACGGTGGTTATTTCCATCGGAGAAGATGACCGTTGGTGCATGATCACCATGGCCAAATGGGCTATGGAGACAATGCATCCCCCCTCCCCATGCGGAGGGGGTTGGCTACGGCCAAATGACAACGAAACCCACCCCGTCGAGGGGGAGGAGTGCATGCGGCCAACCCCATGAAAGGGGGAGGCCGGCCATGGCCAAAGGGGCCAAGGCCGGCCAAGGCCAAGAGGCCATGGCCGGGCCATGGCCGCCCATGGCCGGCCTCGGCCAGGGCCAGGGGGCCCTGGCCGGCCTCGGCCAGGCCAGAGCCTCTGGCCGGCCTCTGGCCGAGGCCAGAGGGCCCTGGCCGGCCCTGGCCGGCCCTGGCAGAGGCCAGGGCTGGCGCCCTGGCCGGCCCTGGCCTCTGCCAGGGCCACGGCCGGCCTGGCAGTGGCCGGGGCCAGGCCAAGGCCAGCCCGACCACTGCCGGCCCCGGCCCCGGCCAGTGCCGAGCCTCGGTCGAACCCAGTTTCGAGCCCCGGTTGACCCTGTATTTGGCGGGGGGGTTTGCATGAATGTGACATGCATGGCTAGCCCATACGGGGCGGACGGCAGTCGTCATGTGGCAAAATTCTCCTGTAGAGGGGGGAAGCGCCTGAATCCATACGGGAGCCGGCGACAATGGCTTGCAGAAAAATCCCCAAAGGGGGGATCCGGCCTTGGCACGGCTACGGCTTATCCCCGGTAAATGGCCAGGAAATGCCGAATATTTCGCTAGTATCATAAGGGTACTAGGTTGAAATATACAATTTTGAAAAATACGTTTTCATACGTTTTGAAAAATACGTTTTCAAAAACGCTTTTCCGCTACAAAGTACTATAAGAGTGCTTTTATTTGATAAAGTGATGGGGAAATATTGAAAGTTACTCTAGACGGTGATTGGAAACGTAGTGACCTTTCCGATTCTAGGGTAACATCTTCAATATTTTTTGAAAGTAACTTATCAAAGTATAAATATCATTCCAAGTGGGAGTTGAAATTAGAACTATCCAAATGGGATATTCTATTATCATTTCAAGTGGGAATTATATTTCAAAGAATTTTTAATGCAATGTTTTTGATCAAACCTTCGGTTTTGTGTCTTTTGTAGCATTTTAAAAGTAAAATGTCTTCCGCTACAAAGAATATCGTCGTTGAGTTAAACAGAGGTGAAAAACTCAACGGCGATAATTACAAACTATGGTCCATCAAGATACAATACGTTCTAGAGGAGCAAGAAGTGCTCGAAACTCTAAAGAACGTAATGATTGAACCCGAGTTGGGCACTACGGCCCAACACAGACGAGACAAGGAAGCTTTTGATGCTTGGTCTCGGAAGAACAAGATAGCTCGCATTACGTTATTGAGCAGTATGGCCGATGACATAATGTGCATCTTCCGAGAGCATGACTTAGCCATGGACATATGGTCCAAGCTTGAGGAGAAGTTTGGTGGCACATCGGTGTCCAAACTTAGTTCTTTAACTATAAGATTTGATTCATACAAGAAACGTCTATATCATTCCATGGGAAAACATCTGCGACATATGGCGAATCTTATCTCAGAGTTGAAGGACGCAGGTCATGTGCTCACTGATGAGCAACAAATCCAAGCAGTCATACGTTCCCTACCAAATGGGTGGGACCAAATGAAGATGCATCTCACTCACAATGAGAGCATCAAGAACTTCAGCGACATTTCTAAGCACCTCGAGTTAGAGGAAGAGCGGCTTGCGGCCGCCAAGCCAAGTACAGAAGTGCACATGGTTGCTAGTTCCTCACACGGGGAACGAAACGGAAAGATCGTTCGAAGTTTACTAATGAACGTAATAAGCAACCTGAGTCTTCCAAGAAACCCAAACATAAGGGTGGGCACAAGAAATGGCACAAGAAGAAAGACTTGAAGAAGATCAAGTGCTTCAAGTGCAACAAGCTCGGTCACTATGCTCGTTCGTGTACGAGTGGATGCGATGAGGTAACTTGTAATTATGCTAGTTACATATGTGTTTCTAGTTCAATATTTTTTGTGGAATCTAATCCATTTTGGATAATTGATTCAGGTGCCATCGACCACATAGCAAGGGACAGACGGTCCTTCGTGGAGTATCACCGGATACCCCAAGGAACGAAGTGGATCTATGTAGGAAACAACACACGTGTTGAAGTGAAAGGCGTTGGGACTTGCAAGCTAGTCTTGGACAACGGCCGCACTCTCCTACTTCATGATGTTCTCTTCGCTCCAGATATTCGAAGGAATATAATATCTGTGGTCGTGTTAATGGGTCTTGGTTATAGCTGGTTTTTTCATGATTGTAAAGTGGACTTGTGTTGTAATAATTCCTTAATTGGTAATGGGTATGTATTTAAAGGATTTATTGTATTAAATACAATGTATGACTCTTCATTATGTAATGAAAATTTCCTTGTTACAAATTCTTCGACTTATGAGTCTGATATAATTTGTTGGCACGCAAGGCTTGGTCACATTGGACCAACACGAATGGATAGACTTGCCAAACGTGGCCTTCTATCCAATGTTTCAAAGGTTGAAATGTCGACCTGTAAACATTGCCTTGTAGAGAAATCTTGTCGCAAGCCGTTTGGAACCGGCACAAGGGCTGAGATTCCATTACATCTCATCCATTCGGACATATGTGGTTCGATGAATGTCAAGACAAGACGCAGGAAGTCCTATTTCATCACTTTTATTGATGATTTCACCCGATTCGGACATATCTATTTGATATCCCACAAAAATGAAGCATTAACCTGCTTTAAAAACTATATGAGTTTAGTGGAGAATCAATTAGATCGCAAGATTAAGGTCTTGCGAACCGATAGGGGCGGTGAATATCAATCAACAAGTTTTAAGGAACTTTGTGATGAAAAGGGCATAGTACATCAGGTAACTATGCCTTATACTCCGCAACAAAATGGTGTTGCAGAAAGGAGAAATAGGACTTTAATGGAAATGGTACATTCAATGATGGCGCAAGCTAACTTGCCAATCACCTTTTGGGGTGATGCATTATTGACGGCCGCTTTCATCTTGAACCGCGTACCCTCGAAATCAGTTAGCTCCACTCCTTATGAGTTGTGGAACCAAAGGTCTCCTGACTTAAACATTTTAAAACCTTGGGGTTGTGCATCCTACACACATATTTCCTCCCATAAGTATGGCAAACTTGGTCCACGGGGAAGGAAATGTATCTTTATACGATACGCTGAAAAATCCAAAGGTTATGTTTTCATTGGTCAGGAAGACAATGGAGGTCTAATTGAATTTGAGTCGAGGGATGTCACTTTCTTGGAAAACGAGTTTCCAAGACAGGGTGAGATAAGTCAGGACTTATCTCTATTTGAGATTAATGATCAATAAGGATTACCTCATTCGAGTGGGAGAATTCTTGGTGAAGACGAAAATACGTTTCAAACTTCACCAATGGATGATACGAATGATGCTAATCCTATTCCATACGGGAATAATGATCCAAGTGGGAGCATTTCTAACGACATTCCAAGTGGGAGTGATATTAGAATTAATCTAAATTCGAGTCAACAAGGACTTGAAGAATCTCAAATACGACGTAGTAGTCGTACAAGGTTGGCTCCTCTAAGATTTGAGGATGAATTTCCGCAAACCTTTATGACTTTACTACAAGATGATGACGAGCCTGCTACTTTCAAACAGGCCGTATCATGCCCTGCTAAAGACAAATGGATGGAAGCGATGAAGGAAGAGT
Source organism: Scilla litardierei (assembly GCA_030789695.1). Classification (NCBI taxonomy): domain Eukaryota; kingdom Viridiplantae; phylum Streptophyta; class Magnoliopsida; order Asparagales; family Asparagaceae; genus Scilla; species Scilla litardierei. Next base: position 554,565,106 of record CM061142.1, read on the forward strand.
TGGAATCCATGAAAGTTAACCAAGTCTGGGACTTAGTTGACTTACCCAAAGGACGTAGAGCTATTGGGAACAAATGGGTTCTCAAGATCAAGCATAAGGCTGATGGCTCTATAGACAGATATAAAGCTCGTCTTGTCGCGAAAGGTTTTACGCAACAGGAAGGGATAGACTACGAAGAGACCTTCTCACCTGTTGTTCGTTTTACCTCGATTCACCTGATTCTGGCTATGGTAGCTTTCTTAGACCTCGAATTACATCAGATGGATGTAAAGACTGCCTTTCTCAATGGAGAATTGGACGAGGAGATCTATATGGAACAACCAACAGGGTTTGTAAAAGAAGGAAACGAACATAAGGTTTGTAAACTTCGTAAGTCCATATATGGTCTTAAACAATCCTCGAGGCAATGGTATATACGATTTCAAGAAGTTGTCTTATCAAATGATTTTTCCATGCTTGATGAAGACAACTGCGTATATATCAAGAGGATTAAGAGCAAGTACGTTATTATGTCTCTATATGTAGATGACATTTTAATAGCCGGAAATGACAAGGGCTTTGTGATGGATATCAAGTTTTGGCTTTCATCAGTTTTTGAGATGAAAGACATGGGAGAAGCCGCATTTTCTTGGAGTTAAGATTTCAAGGAATCATTCGAAGAAACTTCTTTCTCTTTCACAAGAGACTTATATAAAGAAGGTTTTAGAACGTTTTAATATGCAGGACTGCAAGTCCATTGATACTCCTATAAGCAAATGCGATAATTTATGTCTGAAATCATGTCCAAAGAACCAAAAGGAAAAGGAAATTATGGAAAAAGTTCCATATTCCAGTGCAGTTGGTAGTCTTATGTACGCTATGATGTGTACAAGACCGGACATCTTTTTTGCCGTTGGAATGGTAAGTCGTTACCAATCCAATCCAGGGCAAGTACACTGGAAAGCGGTTAAGAGGATATTGTGGTATCTCAAAGGAACTACAGACTATGCTTTATGCTATCAAGGAGATGCCTTAAGGCTCGAAGGCTACACTGATGCTGATTGGGCGGGTGATCTCGATGAGCGACGATCGACCTCAGGATATGTTTTTCTACTCGGATCTGGTGCAATATCCTGGGGTAGCAAGAAACAATCCTGCATCGCACTTTCAACTATGGAAGCCGAGTTTGTAGCATTTAGCATGGCAGTCCAAGAGGCTGTTTGGCTTAGGAAGTTCTTAGACAGGCTAATTGATGCAAGTGACTCAGGTGCTGTATCTATACACATCGACAGTCAAGCATCTATAGCCTATGTCAAAGATCCTAAATTCCATTGTAAGACCAAACACATAGATATCCGCTACAAATTTGCAAAAGACTATGATAAGACCAAGAAGGTAGACATAAGGTACATATCTACACATGAGATGATAGCGGATCCGCTTACGAAGGCAATCCCCAGAGATGTGTTTTACAAACACTTATCATCTCAAGGGTTGCGTAAGAGCTGAGTTGTACAAATGTATATTCCCATGTCTGTAAATGATCAAATTTAATAAAAGAATAAGTTCTTTTCAACATTGCATATGACTTTCTTGAAAATGTTTGTGTACATTTTAAATCTCAGCTGGTTTCGGACAGATTGAGGTTGGCTCTCTCACATGAGCAACCGCCTTTATTATATCAGACGGATAAAATAAAGATGAGACCAGTTTAAAGTCAAAATCATCAGACGGATGATTTAGAGTCATGACTTAAACAAAATGGTCGTATAAAAGATCTGCATCATATGGATGCTTACAAAAGATCTAAGAGGATTTTTTTGAAATCCTATCTGTCTTATGCGGGATGTGGGTCCAGAAGATTATTTGAGGAGCAAAAGGGACTTAAAATCAGACATTATGGTGTCTGATCATCATCCTTTCAACATCATTAAGACATACGCTCCCTGGGAAAGGAGTGATGTTGTAATACGTATTCATACTACGTATGCATTTTGACCATTGGGTTAGAATAGTAATTGTGTTTACTATTATGTGAGACCCAAAGACCACATGGGTCTTAACTCGTTACCCTTATGGACTCTAATTGGTTTCTTAAGATTTGACTAGGTGATTGCTATCTTAGCATGTTGCTTATGGACTAATGTTAATTCGGTCCGGTGGGGCATGTTAGAAAAGAGAGTCAAGTCAAGATCAAAAGGATCGCAAGAAGAGGAAGATTAATTTCATATTCACATTTGGACTTTAGAGATTCAAAGCTGGCCAGCCAATTGTAATCCAAATGGGATTCAATTGTTGAATATAAAGTATAAGAAATGTGAAGAAATAATCTAGGGTAAAGCATGCGTTGATCTACTCAACTTTGCACCTCGAGGGGTGTTGTGTATCTCTAACAAGTGCACAACAGCGGACTCTATGCGCATGACGGTCACACGGCCTATTTCTCGGTATGATAAACAGAAGAGTTAAAGGAAAGATGTTTCCTTACAATCCCCTCAAGTGTGAGTGGGAGATGTTGGATATGGACGACATGAATACACCCATGAGGGGTTGTATGAGGGTATACGGACCTCAAATGTCGCGTGCGCAAAAGCGTGCATGAAGGGAACCTTTTCTCGTGTGAAAAGGACCACTCGATAAGTGGAAAAAGCCACTCGATAAGTGGAAAAAGTCACTTTATAAGTGCATAAAGGCACTTGATAAGTGAATGAAGAAGAGGATAAATGAATGTGATAATATAGGCTAATAAGCTTATAATTGGTTATTTCCTACAATAACCACCCCTAAAGCCTATAAATAGGACCCAAGGGTAAGGCATTCATACTACACTTTCCATGCCATAAGTTTGCATAAGGCATCTTATGTTCTTCTTCTCCCTTCCATTAAAATCCTCTTCTAAATAGAGATTTAGGCGGTGAAACTCTGCTTCGATCCTCCGTGACGAAGTATCGACCGTTGTGGCGAATCCGAGGGCGAAGTTCCGAGATTACGGTGTCGCATACGCAAGCGTAAGTCTCTACTTCATTATTCGATCCTAACGTCCTTGTTTTGACAGGATCCTACAATTCCTACTTCGGTCATGGCCTCGTCGTCGATGATCATTACGCCTGGGAGATAGGCGAGTCAACCTCTAGGCGCCCCCTCCAACGAGATATCCACCGGCGGCGGGCTACGGGTGTGCCATCGATTTGGAGGTGATGCCTATGGGATCCTACGGCTCTCCTCCAGGAGCCTCTCTTGCGTGACGATGATGAATCGCAGCTGTCAACGTGCGATTTCTTCATCGACCCGTATTTGTTCAGCGATGGCCTCTGCTTCATCATCAAGCTACCTTGGTTGGACAGCAGCTTCTCCTTCGAGTCACCTCTAACGAGCGGCTTCCATCTCCGCATCGAAAAATCTCTGTTGGGCTGCTATCTCTTTGTTGAGCCCCCTCTGCCAGGCTGCTACTTCTTCTTCGATATGAGGATGAAGATTGTGCCTCACATTCAGGGGTGTAGGGTGGACGGTAGATGTCCCAGCCCTACCCGTGCCCCAATCATTCATCATCTTCGTAAAGGCTTCAAAGCCTTGGTCAATAGCAAGGGCTGAGGTGTGAATGGCCTCCGTCGTCCCCTCGGGGGGTACATCTGCCTGGGAAGCCCTCCAAGAGGACATGACTCGTCCTCCATAGGCTGTTTGCCCCTGTTAGGACTGGGATTGATAGGTATGGGGTTTGACATGGGTGTGACCCTAAGTTCTCATAGACGGCACCAATTATTACAGGGTGGAATCCACTAACAATGAATTTGTATTGACGTGGGTAACCAAGGGCGCGATGGCTACAACTTTATGAGGGATGACGAGGCCAACCACGGTCTGGGGAAGATTTGAGGACGAGGATCTCGAGTTTGTTCGTCTGATGGAGTAGGTCGCCTCTAATTGATGAGAGTCGTCCATCAGTTGGTAAAGGATGATGCAGGTTGCACGTCAGGTGGCAGCAAGGGCGAACTTCCTACAAAAAGAACAACTTGTCAAAAAGGCTGGGCCAGCTGTCAACCCACAGCCCCTTCGATGCTTAAATCAGTAGATGACTGAAGAAAAGATTTCGGACATGAAGGGTGATCTTAGAGGCAGATCGGTGCTTGCGTGGCAGACTAGTGTGGGTAATCTTAGAGGCAGATCGGTGCTTGCGTGGCAGACTAGTGTGGAAGCTGCGAATATGAGTAGGATATTCGACCTTGGATATAAGTAGAAATGTTTGGAGTTTCTTAGAGATGAATCAACTAACCAACCCCTTTCTCGCTTGGAGGTGAGGGTGTATTTATAGGCTACTGGAGTCGGTTGCTTTTGCTGAGCTGGTGGTGCCAGGATGTCAGGGATCCGACTATTAGCGTCAGGGCCAAACGTGTCAGGCGTGATTTTCTTAGGCGGTCAGAGCCGTAAATGTCAGGTTGCACTTTTATCAGGTTGTCTGGCGACAAAACGGTGAGTCGTGCTTTCGACAGGTGGTCAGGTGGCGAAGCGGTCAAGTGCGCTTTTGCCAGGCTTTGTCTGTATCGAAACTATCAGTGGTGTAAGTGGTGTGTCGTCTTCCTCCTTGGGCAAACTGGTAGGTGAACGTTGTTTGGGCGAGCTACTCTAGGGCGAGCTAGCATAGACTTGTGCAATCTACTGGAGGACTCTTCTGCTTCTGATGGCAAGCTTGTTGTTTCCCTTGGCGAGCTTCCTTGAGCCTCGACGAGCTTCTCCATGCTTCGGCGAAGTAGGCTTCATTGTAAAGATTCGACGGGCCAAGACTCGGGCTTTGAACAAGTGGGCCTAAATCGTCTGGGCCGATCTTGAGGTCGTAACATCATTTAAGTCTAGTGTGTAAGTTGGTCCTTCTATGAATATGTTAAAGCCAAGTCTTATTGCACACACACACACACAAAGATTTACGAAACAAAAGTTTTTTAAACTCATTTTTAAAAAAACTCTTTGAGAGCCTAAGTTATTCGCTTGATTGTTTGTAGTCAATCTCCAGACACACAGGAGTTGATTACATGTCTTTTCAGCTGAGTTTCAATGAAAACATGCTCTGAGAGTCGACTACCAAAAGAGGGAGTCGACTACCACATGTGATCAGAGTTTTCAGTGAAAACTCTCTGGGAGTCGACTACCTCTCTTGGGAGTCGACTACCAGCTGTGTTTTTGCTGTGTTTTGACTTTCTGATTTCGCTTTCAATTCCTTGATTTATGGGCAGAAGTCAAATTTTTTTGAAATTCAAAAACACTTTTGAAACTCTATAAATAGAGCTTCTTGAGAACATTTCTATACACTAATTCTCTATCATTTTGAGCTAAAGCTATAATCTTAAAAGTTCGCAATCGCTCTCAATTGCTCTCATCTTCGTAGCCGAAATTCTGGTTCAAAAATTTTGATCTCAAGTTTTTTATCTGAAATTCTTTTTAAAGATCTATTTATTTTTGGCTATTTAAAGTTGTTTTTCAGAATCTCTCACTCTTGGTTTAATATTCTTTGAAGAAGTTTTTGAAAAACAAAAAGATCTAGATCACATCGAATCAAAATATATTCTTTGTGTGGTCTAAGATCAATTTAAATTCTTTAAGCCACATAAGCACAAATTGCAATATTATCTTGACTATAGAATTCTTGTTGGGTGTAAACCAATCTCCCTCAAATATTGTGGAGAATTGGATCTTTGTTTTTATTTGGGATTCCCTTTGTGATAAGGGTTGTGAAAATCCTTGACAAGTCTAGGTGGTTGGAAATCCTGGTAGGGATACTAGGTCATTGGAAATCCTAGCGAGTGAAGCTAGGTAATTGTATTGCCTAGGCAATAGTGGATTGAATCTCGTACTGGATTGGTCGGGGACTGGACGTACCCAAATTGTGGGGAACCATGATAAAAATCTATTGTCTCTGCGTGCTTTCTGCATTTGTTTATTTAATTGTGCAAGATATTAATTTATTGTTAATATATCCTCTTTGTAATCATTTATTAATATATTGCAAAGTTGTTCTCTTTATTCCGCTGTATTAATATCTCTCTGTTTGTAATATTCATTTGTTTATAATTATTCTTTGTAGTTGCTCTATCTTACTTTGTTGATTAAAAACCAAGCATAGATCACTCTACTTGGTTTCTTAGGCAACATTGGAAGGGAATTATTGTGTTGTACTAATCAACGAAAAAGTTTTATAGTTCATACAACACTATTCAACCCCCTTCTAGTGTTGTTTGCCTTCCACAGGATCCAACACTTGGTATCAAAGCGGGTTTAAAAGACGATGGCATCAACATCCTTCCACTCTGAAGGACTCAACACCATGCGACCACCGTTGTTCAATGGAACAAACTATGCAAGCTGGAAAATACACATGAAAACTCATTTAGAGTCACTACACATTGAAGCATGGATCATCACCAAGGATCCATATAAAACACCCATTGAAGTCGACACCGAAAAATGGTCTGCCGGCGAAAAGAAGAAAGCCAACCTCAACGCCAAAGCCATGAATGCACTATTCTGTGCTGTAACAGGTAATGTGTTCAATCGTGTCTCTCAATGTAAGACGGCACATCATATCTGGCATACTCTTTAGGTAAGTCACGAAGGAACCGAGAAGGTAAAAGAATCTCAAAATAACGTTTTACATTCTAAATTTGAATCTTTTAAAATGGAAGAAGGAGAGAGTATTACCGAGGTGAATACTTGCTTTACTAACATCACAAATGAGGTTGCAGGTCTAGGCAAAAAGCTATCTAAATATGATCAAGTAATGAAGATATTAAGATCTCTTAGACTCGAATGGAAAGGGAAGACAACGGCCATTCGAGAAGCTCACAACGTAAAAGACCTCAACATTGAAGAACTGATGGGAAATCTCATGGAATATGAGATAGAGCTTGAGGAAGACAAGAAGATAGAAGAAAAACTGAAGAAAAACAACCTTGCATTCAAAGTACAAGAAGAAGACTCCGACTACACCGACAAAGAAGATCATATTGCCTTTGTCTCGAAAAACTTCAAAGACTTCATGACAAGTAAGTATGGTAAACGATCATTTTGTCCTACTAATAGTACTTTTTTTGTTGCAACAAACCAGGGCAGGTAAAAAGATACTTTCCCTTGGAGAAGAACAATCGAGACATCAAAGATCGTAGCAAAAGCAGAGAGAACAATGAGAGAAGGAACGATATAAGGAATAAGCTTCGACGACCATGGAAGGAAGCATATGTAGCCTTCGATCAAAGCGATAATTCTACCTCCGACGAATCATCATCAGATAACGAAGAAGAGAGAAGAGAAACAGCTCATATGTGTTTCTTGGCCTCCACATCGTCACAAGTAAGTTCATTGCATGATTCATCATTTAGTGAAAATGTTTCATCATCAAGTGATGATGAAGACATGGATTATATATGAGCATATAAGGAGCTTTGCTTAATGCATGAAAAGCTCATTAAAGAACATAGAAGAACACTATATTAGTTAAAAAGGATGCAAAAGAACAAGAAGAACTTCTTAAAGAAAATATTGTATTAAAAGAAAAGAATGATTTATTAGAAAATGATGTACAATCCATGAAAGAGAAAATTGAAGGTTTGGATAATCTTCTCTGTCTATTAAAGACAAATATGATTCTACGATGAAGATTGTTGAAAACATCAATAAAGAGAAAGGAAAGTTAGATAGTTTAATAAATAGTCAAAAAATATCATCTAGCAAAACCAAACTTGGTAATGATTCTAATCATACCAAGAAAAGGATTAAATTTTTTGAGCATATGGGTTACCAAGAACTTGACGGATCAAAAGCAAAAAAGGTACGCAGTCGATTTTGTTCAGAATGTTCATTTAAATAAAAGTTATAAGTATATTTCTATTGAAGGAACTAAACAGTATTGGGTTTGGTTTCCTAAAGGCTAACCCCTTGGACCCAATGTATAAAGAGTGCCATAAACGATCATATTTTTCAGGTACTCTAAACCAAGGAAGAGGAACACAAATTAAATCAACGTTGTGCGAGAAAAATAAAATTGCTTTGCAAAACTTAAGTATATGAATGTTTAAATATTTGTTTAATTTTTTTGCTTCATATAAATTATATATGTTGATTATATTTGCTCGTGAAGATTTTTGGCCAAACATTCAAACCATCTCATTAAACCCCCTTGGGATGAGAAAACTGCTCAACCCAACAGGGAGTCGACTACCACCCCTAGGGAATCGACTACCAGAGTGCTGAGCCGAAAATATGTGTTTGATTTCCTGATTTTTGACTAACTCCTATTGGGTTTTGTTGAGCCTATTGGGTTCATATCCAAGGAATGACTTAAACCCACTAAGAGAAATTAATCCTAACCATTCACTCTCAAGATCCAAAGGCTATCATTCATCACTTCTCTTCATCCCAACATTTAAAACACTCTCAACACATGCACTAGGTAGCCGACTACCCCCTTTGAGATCATCTCCATTGAAATTTCTTGGGTTCTTGCTTTCTCTTCCTAGGAGCTCTCATTCCCTTATCTTCTTTCAAAGAAAACTTCAAAGATCAAGGTATAATCTTTATTTCCTCTCTTGAATACGTCATTTTGCCTCTTTGAAATCCTTCATATTTCAGTTTACTATCAACATGCCTTTTAAGAAAGTGATTGGAAAGAGTAGGAAGATCAATGAATCCTCTCTAAGTGAAAGAGAGATCATTGAACCATATCTCTTTAAATCTACTAATTATAATAAGTTAATCAATATCACCAAAAGGAAAATTCTCCATGAGAGATTTGTCAAAGTTGAGGATGTTGAAAACAACGGAATTGATAGTATCCTAGAGTTCCAAAATCTGTTTAAGCTGCTTTCATCTGATAATATGTATCTCTGCTACCCTAGACTTGTCAACTTATTTTATACTAACATGGACACTGACCTTGCTAAGTTTCGTTTCATCACTAAAGTCCTTGACACCAAGCTTGATATCACTGTTAAATCATTAGGTCATGCTTTAGGGATTCCTTTTACAGTAAAACTGCTAGATAAGATCGAAATGACCGATGGGGATACATTGGATAAAATGTACTTGCCTGGAAAAAAATTTCCTAACTAAATTACCGTGTGGGGATCATCGTTATCCTGGTAGAATTCTGGCAAATATTTTATCATACAATATAACCCAAAAGTCTGGTAGTCACTCTGTTCTGTCTAAGACGCAAGCTAAGTGCATCTATGCTATGGTTGGCAATATTCGAGTCAATTGGTTCAGAGTTATCATGGACTCAATTCTTTCATCTGTTTCTTCCAATAGACTTGCATCCCCTCTAGCTCATGGTCATTTTCTCACCATCATCTTCCATGCTATGACATTCCTTTGGATAATGAAACTGAGGTTCTGGAACTCGCCCGTGTGTTTAATGTGCATGCACTCGGCCAAATGGGTCTTCACGGAGACCTTGATCAAAATGTTCCATAAGAGAAGCTAGTCGGTGAAGCCAGCTCAACCTCGAGGATGAAAGGTAAGAAACCTGTTATTGTTGATTCAGATAAAGAATAGGATGAAAGTGATGAAGAAGAAGAAGAAGAAGAAGAAGAAGAAGAAGCACCACCTGAGGATGTGCCTGATTACATCGTTGAGCTTCAAGACATACTCTTGAAGAAAATTGAGAATCTGAAGATTTCTCAAGAGATAGGCTTTGAAAAGCTCAACCAAAAGGTAGCTAACTTGAAGGAATTTATGGCTCAAAGCAACGAAATGACCAAGAAGACCCTTGGATGATCCTTGATGAGATCAAGGAGCTGAAGAAGGAGAAGAAGAACGGCGGATCTTCTTAAACTCGTTTGGTTTAAATTTTAAAAACAATGCTATTTTGAAACAATGCACTTTGGTTTTGTAATAATTTTTACTATGGTGTGGTGGACTTGGACTTATAATATCAACTCTAGGAGTTGGAACAATGATTATGATTATGCTTTGACATGTTTTAAAACATTGATATATCATTCATGTCATCATATCTCTCTCTCTCTCTCTCTCTCTCTCTCTCTCTCTCTCTCTCTCTCTCTCTCTCTCTCTCTCTCGTGAACTACTAACCTTGTTTACAGATAAATATATTTGGTTGAAATTTTTTCTCTACATGATAAAATGCTTGATTGATTGTTGAACTTTGCTTAATTATTAAAATTATATTCAACATACTTCGATGTTATCATGGTTTTCATCTTTTTGATTGATGACAATGTGGAGAAAATTTGGTAAATGCAAAACATGAAAATGAATAAATGCTATATGCTAACTGGCTTTGATGCAAGGGGAGTATGAGTACATCATACCTCATCAAAGCAGGGGGAGTAAGTTATCTTACTTATCATTCTATTATGCTATAATTCATTTTATTTTTCATTTGTGTGTCATCGTCGGAAGGGGGAGAGTGATGGGAAATCAAATCCCACCCCTAAGTAGTTTAATGATGAGCACACCAAATAATGTTAGTGTACTTATAAACACTATCTAAAGTGTGCAGGTTGTGCGATCAATAGCTTTACGCATACTCCGATGAAGCTCAACCACACTTAGAGGATGGAGACGAATTTGATAGCTCTAAGTCAAGCACAAGTGAAGGTCAAAGATGAAGCTCTTGGAACGTGCTCAAGCCTAATGAAAGTGGAGCTCAAATTCAAAGAGAAGCGCGCATCTACATCAACATCTGATCAGCTTCTAGCAGTCTTCATTTAAGTCTAGTGTGTGAGTTGCTCCTTCTAGGAATATGTTAAAGCCAAGTCGTATTGCTCACACACACCCAAAAAGATTTACGAAACAAAAGTTTTTTAACTTGTTTTTAAAAAAATCTTTGAGAGCATAAGTTATTCTCTTAATTGTTCGTAGTCAATCTCCAGACACCTAGGAATCGATAACATGTCTTTTCATCTGAGTTTCAATGAAAACATGCTCTGGGAGTCGACTACCAAAGGAGGGAGTCGACTACCACCTGTGATCAGAGTTTACAGTGAAAACTCTCTGGGAGTCGTCTACCTCCCTTGGGAGTTGACTACCAGCTGTGTTTTTGATGTGTTTTGACTTTCTGATTTCGCTTTCAATTCCTTGATTTATGGGCAGAAGTGAAAAGTTTTTTAAATTCAAAAACACTTTTAAAACTCAATAACTAGAGCTTCTTGAGAACATTTCTATACACTAATTCTCTATCATTTTTGAGCTAAATCTATATTCTTAAAAGTTCTCAATCACTCTCTATTGCTCTCATCTTCGTAGCCGAAATTCTGGTTCAAAATTTCTGTTCTCAAGTTTTTTTATCTGAAATTCTTTTTTAAGATCTATTTTATTTTTGGCTATTTAAAGTTGTTTTTCAGAATCTCTCACTCTTGCTTTAATATTCTTTGAAGAAGATTTTGAAAAACAAAAAGATCTAGATCACATCGAATCAAAATAAATTCTTTGTGTGATCTAAGATCAATTTGAATTCTTTAAGCCACATAAGCACAAATTGCAATATTATCTTGGCAATAGAATCCTTGTTGGGTGTAAACCAATCTCCATCAAATATTGTGGAGAATTGGATCTTTGTTTTTATTTGGGATTCCCTTTGTTATAAGGGTTGTGAAAATCCTAGACAAGTCTAGGTGGTTGGAAATCCTGGTAGGGATACTAGATCGTTGGAAATCCTAGCGAGTGAAGCTAGGTAATTGTATTACCAAGGCAATAGTAGATTGAATCTCGTACTGGATTGGTCGGGGAGTGGATGCACCCAGGTTGTGGGGAACCAGGATAAAGTCTCTTGTCTTTGCGTGCTTTCTACGTTTGTTTAATTAAATGTGCAAGATATTAATTTATTGTTAATATATCATCTTTGCAATCATTTATAAATATATTTCAAAGTTGTTCTCTGTATTCTGATGTATTAATATCTCTCTGTTTCTAATATTCATCTGTTTGTAATTATTCTTTGTAATTGCTCTATCTTACTTTGTTGATAAGGACCAAGCGTAGATCACTCTACTTGGTTTCTTAGGCAATATTGGAAGGGAATTATTGTGTTGTACTAATCAACAAAAAATTTTTATAATTCATATAAAATATTCACCCCCCTTCTAGTGTTGTTTGCCATCCACAGGATCCAACAGGGGTGACAGCGGTGGTGCTGCACGGCGGTGAAGCGGGTGGTGGTGTCGGAGATGGGAGAGGGGGAGTGGAGTGCTGTCGGGGTGTCAGAACGATTGAGAGGGGGTTAGTTATATATAGGGTTTAGAAAAATATTAATAATAATGATAAAAATAAGAATAATAGTTATTATGTATGGTTGGATCTGACCATCAACGGTGGGTTAAATGGGTGGTTGAGATGTTGGATCTCACCCACCCATTCGGTGCAATTATAGTGGTAATTAATGGTTAGGGTAAATGTAAAAGTAATTAGTGAAGGTAAAAGTAATTAGGTGATGTAATTTAGTAAAAAAGAACTAATACTATGTCGTTTTCCTACACGACTCTGAAAAATTACCAAACAATTACCACGGGTTCGTATCGTCGCGAGGATCATGAATACGAAGTCCATTTCAGAGTTTGAGCTATGGAGATTAGAGTTTTGGGCCAAAAAGTTTGGTGTACGGGTTTGCAGGTTCTAGGTCGATTCGACTCCAGAAAAATACGAAATTAATGCTGGGAGTACTAATCGACCATAGAATCATACTGTAGATGTTTGAAATCGTTTTGATAACGTTTATATAGAAAATTAATTGATACGGCTATATCAGTAATAATTAAGTAGAAAATATTATATATACTATTTAACCTTTTTGACGACATTTAAACTTACGAATACCTGTTATAACTAGTATGATGATACGAAAATATTTTTTTATAAATGATTTGAAACTATTTTTGATATAAAACTCCTGACAAACCATTTTAAAATACTTTTAAAATATAAAATACGTGAAATACGTAAATACTCGTATCGATGGATACGAGTCGTTACATCATAACCTCCTTAAAATAATTCCGTTCTCGAAATTCAGAAGTTCGATCATTACCTAAGCAATTTAAACGATCTAAGGAAAGGCTTAATGAATGACAACGACCAATTAAAATAAGTTGTAAATAGCATGAAATATAATGTGATATCATAGCATCAAGAAAACAAGAGATGTTGCTAATAAATATATACTATTAACATCACCATAGCTTTTGTAACTAGTCCCGAAACCAGTATCATCATAATAATTACCACGACTTTTCAAGTAGCCAAAAGTTAATGTGAGCTAATGGCATCACATGAAAATGATAGCTATTATGATAACATCTGCTTGAACTTGGAACTTGAGGTGATAAACTAGTAGCAAGATATTTAACCTCATTAAAAGGGAGATTATAAAGTTTAAAATTTCTACTCGTGCTAATGGTGACTATTGGGGACTAACCAAGGAAGTCATCAATAATATAGCATACAAAATACAAAATGACTAATCTATATGCATTTGTGCTGTTATACCTAACCAGCCAAGCACAAATGACATCAACTTCCATAAGGCCCAAAACAAGCTAACGTCCAACACAACACAAATAAACAAGTACAAGGCCAACTTCTAAGGACCATACTTATCACTACCACTCCTTTTATCAATGCCCATAACGCCCTATAACAATCCAACACTGAAACCATTATCCAAATCCAAGCACAAGATCGACATCCAACTTCAACACCTCAAGGCCAACAGCATGCTAATACCCATCGATAACGATACTCCTTGCTAACACCAACAGTTGACATCCACAACTCTCATCATTAACCCCAAACAAGCCAACAGCCAAAAACATACAGTCCCTCAAACCCGAAGGAGTGGACCTACAGAGATGCCCAAGCAGGACAATAAAGGGGGCAAGATTCAGGACAATAAGCTTAAAAGAAGCCCAAGAATCACGACTTGCCAAGATCTCAACCACGCGGCGGCGGAGAGGGTGGCAGAGAGGGTCGTCGCTAAGCCCAAAAATCCATAACGTTGGAGGGCCATCGGTGGTTGTCGATCCATGTCATGCAGTGACGGCGACTGCTCAGTGGTGACAACGTATGGTGTGGCGGAGCTCCGAGTGAGGCCGGAGGAGCTTGAGGCGAGAGGGGAGGCTCGAGAAGGGAGATGCACGATGAAGGGGTGGGGGTCGTCGCGGCGGCGAGGAAGCCACATGATGGGTTTGGTGAGGGAAGAGAGAAGGGGATTAAATGGGGTGCCGAAGTCATCGATAGGGTAGGGTAGGCGGGACCAGGGCTCGAGGAGAGGATGCAAACAAAAGGTAATAAAGAGGGGAGATTGTAGGCTGGAAAAAGGGTTCAACCGATGGAAAATTGGGTACAAGATGAAAGTAGTGGGTAGAAGAGAAATATGAGCTCACGAAAGATGAAGACGAGGTAACTGCCTACACTTGCACGTCGAGGTTTGGCTTGTCTCAAATTCTCTAACACCATCCTCAAATACTTCTGAGCATCCTTCGATCTGCTTCCGTTGTCGAACTCGAACTTCGGATGATCGAAAAGATTCAAATGCTACCCTCCTTATAAAAGAGTATATCCAAAGTTTAGGTGAAGTGAATGCAACTAGGAAGTATTCTAAGAATAAGTAGGATGATCTGAATGACATCACAAGAACGACGATGGCGATGAATGGTTCTATCTTATGGAAGGTCACTTTAATTCTAACTTAGAAATTTAGATAGTGTACTCGTATGAACTTTAAACATTGCATATAGCCTCAGAACGGCTATTGACTTGAGCATACGATATTGCCAACTTTCAACTTTGGTAGCTATAGTATGCAACCATCTACTTGGATAAATTGTGTACTAATGGAAATAGCACATGTTCGAAGAGAGGGATCAATTCCATAGTTGTTGTACTTGTGTTTATCCTCAAATTTCATAGCATACACTTTGCTTTGGCCCAGTCGATTTGAAAAAGGTTCTTAACTTTCTGATTTTCAATAAGAAAGTCAATCAGTGGTCCTGGTTTAGCTATCAAAGTGAATAAATATGGAACTACTCTACTGGTTGTCAATATAATCGATGGAGTAGATGTGATAATTGGCAATCTTAACAGTGGTACCACCCGGTGTGCGTCAAATCGATGTAAAGGGAAAGGTTCCGGCTTACCGTGATTACTGGCTCTGTAGCCTAAGCTTCTCTAGTTGTCGTGATGAATGCTTGACACCTGACCTGGTTCAGCTTGGCCTGATGAAAAACTCGATGTTGTGGAGCTAGGGGTGGTTCACGCGGTGCTGATCCAGAAACTCCTACGGTCGTAGTCGCTTTCTTGTTAATGTAGCAGGGGCAGTTCCTGATAGAGTGCTCAGATGCTCCACAAACCAAACATCGATTCAGTAGCAGGCGACAGTTCTTCTTGACATGTCCCTTTTGGTTGCATTGGAATCACACCATCTGGCATCATTTGTTGGTCAAAGGAGTGGGCCTCTTAAAAGTAGTAGTCTTCATCGGTCGGAGGGCGTCTCCCGATGGTTCCATAGGATGCTTCCCTTAGGATGCTTTACAGAGTTTGTCAATAGCCTCATGGAGAATTTGGTGTTGAATTTCCAGTATTTCCCTTACGACACCCAAGATGTCGTTGTCGGTGACACCGTGAGTATTTGGTCGACATGCCATACTTCAAAACAAACCGCAATGTAAGTTAGGTGAAAAATCTATTCTAGTTGTACACTTAGATATTAATGTCGTCTAAACCGATCTTAAAGTATTTGCAAAAGCGTGACCTACATGGGCAACCACTAAAACCTGTCACGTCCTGCTTCCCATTCTACCGGGAGCGAGGATGCGAGCGGGTCTTCTGTGTGCTTAAAACAAGAAGGAGTACTTTTTTATTTTTCTTTTCTTCCTCCTTTGTTTAAACACACTAAGCGTGTAACGCCCCGCTCTCAGGGGCCATTACTTATTTGATTTCATTTGCAGGTCTGCAGATCACCAGTGAAAACAATATAGCCACGATGCAGAGATGTACAAAAATACTCAAATAGTGTCCATTTTATTACATTCCATGATGTACAACATACTCTAACAAAGATACACGAAGGAAAAGAAGTACATATATGAAAATAACTATAAAAGTTGCGGTCTCCGGGTCGAATTATGGCTCTGCGAACTCAGGAGCACCTACGTCAACCTGTGTGTCGTCTGTCGGCGTCTGCCGGTGCCACAAAGATGGAACCGTAGGTAAGTCATAACAATTCTAGAAATAGAAATATAGTAGTGCAAAAGTATGGAACGGGCTAAAGTAAACAATTAAGGATGATCATGCAAGTGCAACAAGTAAGGTAAGAGCAGACATGCAAGCAAGTGTGATAAGCGACGTAAAAGGTGATTGTACAAGTGCGAAAAGTAACGTACAAGATCTACAACTTTGGCATGGCATATGTAATATGGTAGTAATAACATTTTAACCAGCATGCAGCGTGGTAACAATAGTAAGACAATCAGGTAGATGTAGTAACAATAAAAGGACAAGTAGGCGATAGTAAAGCTAGAAACTACGTGACTTATATAGGAAAGTATAGTATGCGACCATTGAGTCTATCTCCTACCCAGAGGTGCTCACCCAGGCGGATCTCACTTCACTTCAGGCAGTACATTTCATTTTAGACGGTCGGTATGGTACGGTGCAATGTGTAGATGGCTCGCAGTCGCTCCCACACTTTCTCAAATATAAGTTACCCCAAAACCCAGTGCAGTGCCAAATACTTTCAAGCATTCAATTTCAATAGGATGTTCTAGCAGTATGATGTCAACAGGGCATATCTTTCAATCATTATGTTTCAATACGGTATTTCAATCAGTTGTTCCAACATGCCACTTTATGTTACATTTTTTGTGATGATTCAACACGGTATTTTAATGGCAAACAATGACTAGTACATGACATGCATCAGGTGATGTCAGTGTTTAAGCGTGAGCAATCGTGCAATAAGTGTATCAATATTTCAAACATCAGGACGTGGTCGGCAAGAGTGAACAAGACAAGAAAGTTATCAAAGTGAAATACGAGTTTACGAACAATGTAAGGTTGAAGTACCTTATTTAATATATTTAAAACAAATGGTTGCAAACTGGTGATAATTGGAATCTAACATTGATCCATGCATACACGGCCAGTCAGGTTTGGCCAAGCAGGTCACTATCCCCGCAAGCAGGGTGATCCAAACTTTGGCGCAAATGATCCTAGACTCCGGGTGGTACCAATGGTAAGAACGCCAATAATCACATCTGTTCCATCGATTATAGTAACAAAAAGTAGAGTAGTTCATGTTTATTTAGAGTTCCATATTTATTTAGATCTCTACCACTATGATAGTTAAACCAGAATCACAGATTGACTTACTTATTGGAAACCAGAAAGTAAAGCAAAGCGGATACTAAGAAATTTGAGGATAAAGATAAGTCCAACAACTATGTGTTGATCTCATGCTTCGAGCATGTGGTATTTCCATTAGTACACGATTTACCCAAGTAGATGGCTGCGTGCTACAACTACCAAAGTCGAAAGTTGGCAATGTCGTATGCTCAAGTTAATAGTCGTTTTGAGACTATAAGTTCAGTTTCCTATTAGATTAGGTCGTTAGTCGTTTGTTCAAGTCAATATCAGTTTTGAGGCTATATGTGATGTCCTAAGTTCATACAAGTACACCATCTAAATTTCTAAAGTTAGAATTAGAGTGATTTACTAGTTTGAGGATCGTTGAAGTAGGCCGAGGCTAGAGCTAGGGGTGCTCGTGCTCAAGAAACGGTACCTGCAAGCATAAGAAATAACTGGTTAAATGTCACACTATTTTCTATCTATTTTTCTTGACGTGTTTGTATTTTTATAATTACTTTAAAACAAGTCAAAACGCTCGCTAACAATTTTTAGATAGGTTAGATGGGAGTAAAATAATTTTATATAGGAATAAAATATTGTTCTGAAGCTCATTGGTATTTTTAATGATTTTTAAAAGCTCAAAAACAATTTTTAGAATTAAAACTTCATTAAAAACTAACAATCCTAAATGTTCCACGATTTATTTAGAAAAATATACACGTCGAAAATCTTCAAATAAGATATCAAAACGAGCATCTCGTTTAGTACTACAACATATAAATTTTTCATATATCAGTTTACGTGTAGAATGAAAGATATGTATTTTAAAAGAAAATTGGAATTAATGACGTATATCTTTGAAAAATTATTTTTAGAAATAGAAGCATCCGATTGGGATGATCTTAGTGTCCACTCATTCTATGCGACGCACTGGATTTTATGGCTATTACTGTGTATTTTCTCGAGTCTTACATGATTTATCACGAATTTAAATCAATTATCTCTCTTGTAGAATATAGATATATATACGTATTTACTTATATTAATACGTATTAAATATTTCTCACCCTCTCTTTTACTCTCTCCAACACATGAGAAGCGGCAGCGGCGGGGGTGGCTGCGGGCGGCGACTGCGGGGCGGAGGCGATTGGAGCGACAACGTGGTGGTGCAGGGGTCGACGGTGGATGACACGGTGGCGGAGCGACACGGTGGAGGTGGCAGCAGCTACAAGCAAAACGCGGCGGAGGGCGGCTACAGATGTCGTTGGGCTTATCATCGACGTTGTAGGTGGAGAAGGGCAGCGGGCGGCGGCGTCGGAGTGGCGAGCGGTGCTGCGTCGACTCGGAACACACCAGCGGTGGCAGTGGCCTTAACTTGCTGCTAAGCTTTCAGCTTGGGTCATCGAGAGGCCATGGATGACTGTGGCGGTGCTCACCTCTTGGTGATGGTGCGAGCTTCCACGGAGCTGAGGGTCTCCGATGGTACAGCGACGGTGTCGAGCGAGGCTGCTGGAGGAAATGGGAGGAAGGCGAAGTCGTTTAGGGTGCAGTCGAAGCTCCAGCGGGCTTGGGGTCTCACCGACATTCTCCAGAGGGGCTGAGATGCCTCGTCAGTGCTCAAGCGATGCACGGTGAGACTGGGATCGGAGGCGGGGGTTCGTAGTGGTTGTTGCAGCGGCGGTGGGCTTGGTGAAGAGGAGGGGGGTTGCTGAAGCGTGGAAGGGAGTCAGTGTCGTTATGGGGAAGGTTAGAAGGTAGTGGCATCGTCGCTTGGTGGCAGGGGAGGTCGGAGCAGAGATGCAAGTCGACGGTAGGGGTCTCGTCGGAGAAGAAGAGGGTTGGTCTTCGTTGGAAGAGAGTGGAGAGGGGAGAGGAGAGAGGCGGGGGGATTGGTTCGGGGGGTTCTTTGGGTTGCATGGGTAAGGATGATGAACGAGGGAGATGGGTGTTTAAATACAAAAATTAATAAATAAAATATTTTAAGGTTATTTAATGATGTAATTAATGGGGGGTTAGGTGTTAAGAGGGGGATGAATCTGGCTTAAAGGGTGTTAAACATGTATCCACGTTTAAATTGTTGGGGGTTTAGGTTAATGTTAAGCAATGTAATTAATAAAAAGGTAATTAGGAAAGTAATTAAATATTGAAAATTACAATTTTCCCCTAAGACTAAACATTTCCTAAAAATTACGAAAATAATACCAGGGTTCGTATCGTCGCGAGGATCATGAAAATAAAGTCCATTTTCAGACTTGGATGACGAAAAAAAAGAAAAAATACATTTACCCATTTTTGAAATTGTTTTGTTATGGAAATACGTGCACAACAAAAACATGTTGTTACATTCTACCCTCCTTAAAAAGATTCCTTCCTAGGAATCAAAGGGAAGGCTTGATGAATGATAACGATCTAGTAAAGAAGTTGTAAATAGCATGAAATATAATGTGATGTCATAGCATCAACAAAACAAGAGATGTTATGTATGAATACATACTATTGACATCACTGTAGCTTCCGTAACTAGTCCCTAAACCAGTCTCATCACAATATGTCCCTGACTTCGCAAGTAGCCAAAATTATGATGAGATAATGGCTCACATGAAAATGAGGGCTATTATGATGACAACATCTGTTCGAACTTGAAACTTGAGATGATAAGCTAGTAGCAAGCTAGAGAAATCACATCAACACAGAGTTTATAAAGTTTAAAGCTTCTACTCGTGCTAATTGTGATTAACAGGACCTAGCCAAGGATGCCATTCATAATATAGCATTCAAAAGGGGATATTGACTAGTCCGTATGCATTCGTGCTGTTACACCTAACCATCAAGTACCAATGCCATCAATTCCCATAACACCTAACAACAAGCCAACATCCAGAACAACACCAACAAACAAATACCAGGCCAACTTTCAAGGACCATACTTATTGCTATCATTCCTTCCAGCAATTTCCATAACAGCCAACAACAAGCCAACACCAAAACCGTCTTCCAAATCCAAGCACAAGACTAACATCCAACCTCTACACATAATGCCAATAGCATGCCAATACTCATCCCTAACGATACCCCTTGCCAGCACCATTGGTTGACATCTACAGTTATCACCATTAACCCTAAGCAAGTCAACGATCAAGAACACACAGTCCAACAAACACGAAGGAGTGGACCCAAGAAGAAACCGAAGTGGGACACCTTTAGGGGCAGGACCCAGGACAATGAGCTCGAAAGAAACCCAAGAATCGCAACTTCCTAAGATCTCAACCACATGGCAACAGCGAGGGTGGTGGTGAGGGTCATCGCTAAGCCCAGTAATCCCCAAAATACTAAAGCATATCGTTGGTGGGCCATCGCCAGCTGTCGATCCATGTCATGCGACGGCTGTGACTGCTCGACGTGGCAGGTGTCATCGAAATAGGGTGGGGTGATGGAACTTCGGGTAAGACCAGAGGAGCTTGAGGAGAGATGGGTTGGTCTCACTGGGAGAGAGGCAGGGTGGAGGAGTGGGTGTCATTGTGGCATAGAGGAAGCCACGAGATGAGGGGAATAAATAGGGCGCCAAAGTCATCGGTAGGGTAGAAAAGGGTAAGCTGGGCCGGGGCTCGAGGAGAGGATGCGGACAAAGGGTAATAAAGAGGGGTAGATGGTGGGTGGAAAAGGATTCAACCCAAGGGAAATTAGGTACAAGATGAAAGCAGTGGATAGAAGAAGAATACGAGCTCAAGAAAGATGAAAAAAAGTATTTGCCTACGCTTGCATGTCTCGGTTTGGTTCATCTCAAATCATCCTCAAGTGCTTGGCATACTTCTGAGTATCCGGTCGTTGAAGAGGACTACCATGAATATATCCAAGCACCCGTAGAATACTTGGATTACGAGACTCGTGAATACCAGCTGTGGGTTGACCACACCAATGGCATCATCAAGCATTCATAATGAATATACTTGGTCATGGAAGTAGTCTTCGAGACGTTGACTTTCAATTGGTGACATCCTCTTCTCAAGTCCACTTTCACTTGATCCTGTAATATAATCAATTCGAAGAAAACGACGTTTGTTCTTCATGGTCATCTTATTCAGTGAAGAATAGTCGATATTCTTACGCCAGAATCCATTCTTCCAAGAGCACTCCAATGTTAGGTCGCATCCATTCATCTCGCAACAAATCATTCAACCGAGCCTGAAGCTCGGGTGGTGTTTATGCGTAAGTGCCTCTGATAATGGTTGAGTGCCTGACACTAGATCAAATGAAAACTCGAGGACATGATCCAAAATAATCTTAGGAGATCATTCAGAAATACGTCCATGAGTTCTCGAATCACTTCAACTTCCATCACAGTTGTCACTGCCTCCATAAGTCTGGCCTGATCTTCACTGATCCTTTTGATCTGCTCCCGTTGTTGAACTCGAACTTCTGATTCTTCCCTCCTTACAAAAGGATGTAGCCAGGGTTCAAGCAAACTAAACGAAAATAGAAATATTCTAAGAAGGTCAATTAATGCCCCGGAAACCAACACTTAAAACTGTTGGGGGATGTATGCCCTCTGATCATTTGTATTGATGCAAATGATTTTTTAAGCTTAGATAGGGGACAATTTTGAATATGATGCAAACTGAGTTAAATGTGTCGTAAATTGTTTGCAAAAATATTTAATTATAAATATTTAATTATAATAAACATGTGGAAAGGGTTACCTATATGACGGGATCGTCCTGGTCTAAACAAAGGTTCAAACCCCGTCAAAAATGGAGTCCAAATGAGCCCAATAAGTATATTTAAAAGTGTTTTAAATAGAAAGCCCAAAGGGAGGAGAATAAATGAAAAGGGAGTTATCTCATTGGACTCGGCCCATTGGGCCGAGTCAGATTATTTAATGCCCATGCGGGCACTATTTTTGAGTGCCCTTATGGGCATTTTTGAGTGCCCTTGTGGGCATTAATTTTGAATGCCCTGTGGGCATTTTTGAATGCCCATGCATGCATTTTGATTGCCCAAGACCCCGCCCAAGGGCCGGGTCAATTTATTTCTCCTCAGGCTCCCGCACATGTGGGCGCCTGAATTTAGGCGCCTTGGGCACGTGCGGGGCACGCGCCCAGCGTCTGAAGCCGCCCAACTGGCGGCCAGCTAATGTGGGGCCCACAGTGGGCCCCAGGTGACTAGGGTTTCCTGCCATGTACCTGACAGCTGCAGTTTTGGCTAAAAGGATGATTTTGGGCGATTTTTGGTCATACGTGTAAGGACCCTGGCTATGGGGAAAACACTAAAAGGGGGTTGAATAGTGTTTATGCAATTTAAAAAGATAGTTACACCAATTTAAATTGCTAACCAACAAAATAGTGCGGAATAGAAATAAATCCAAAATAAAACAAATGCAAACGCAAGGATGTTTCAAGGGTTCGGATTACTCAAGTCACTTCCCGACTTGTTCCCGGTAATCCTACGTCCCTTCCACCCGGTTAACAACCGGATACTCAAGTTAGAACCCTAACTTGAGGTTTCCTTAAAAACCCACTTGTAGCAACCCTACAAGTGAAATCGAAATACAATCGATTGACCTTGACTCCCACAACTTAGGAGCAAGCAAACCACTCTCACAACCCGAGAGTAAATTCAAATAATGAAAGTTATGAAATATGAAATTAAGGAACACTTACAATCACATATGCCTTGAAGTAGAACTTGAAGGAGAAGTGTGTTGTGTGTTAAAAGACTCTCTTGGAAGAGAGAAAAGCCCTTTCTCTTGACTGCACCAAATGCCTAGAAGATATCTCTTTGGTTCTAGGTTGGAGAGCAAGAGATTGAAGATTGGAATTCTTAGGGCTTTAGGATTTGAGAGCTTTGATCTTGAGAATGAAAGCTTGAATGAATGAAAGAGTGACTAAGTTGTATCTCAATGGAACAGTAGAGGCTCCTTATATATGTTTCTCAAATCCCTTAACCGTAAACAGCAAAAACCCCTTTGAAATCCGTGAGAAAAATCTCAATGGATAGAATCTACGCCCGCGACAGTCGACCGCTGAAGAATTCACAGTCGACAGCTGCACAGTCAGAGCGGGTAGGTGAGAATTCATAACGGTAACTTACCATGTGGACAGTCGATTGATAAGGCATAGACAGTCGACTGTTGAACCAACAGGCGACTGTAAATCCTACTACAAGCGACTGGCTGTAAGTTAGGTAAGTTGATGAAATCTGGAAAACATCTGGGAGAACAAGATAGACGACTGATGAGGAGAAGACAGTCGACTGTTAAACTGAACAGGCTACTGTAATTCCTTCTACAGACGACTGTCAAACCCCTGAGATTTTCCAGAGAGTTGAGTCAACAAATTGGCTCACAGATAGACGACTGTTGTAGCATTGACAGTCAATTGTTCTATTGGACAGTTTCAACATAAGTCGACTGGCCAGAATAATCAGAGAAAGAGATTTTGGGCTATAGATAGACAGGCGACTGTTTAACAAAACACAGTCGACTGTCACTTGGACATGCGCATGTGAATCATTCATAAGTCGCCTGTGAGAGTTAAAACAGAGAAGCCCAAAACTAGACTGTAAAAGTTTGTGCATAACAGGCGACTGTAGAACAAAACACAGTCGACTGTTTTTTAGACAGGCGACTGTAAAACGTTCAGCAATCGACTGTTATTGACATGAGATGCACAATCTAGATTGAAATGAATTGTAGTCTAACGAAGCATGATCTAATGATATCCTAAGTCTGAAATGAAGATGTGTGTGTGCTCCAACAAAGTTCTACTTCTAAGCTACATACTAGAAGAGAAATAAGAAAATTACATTTGACGAACTCTCTCTTCTATCAAAGCATGAGCTTGAAGTCTTCTTGGAGCTTCAATCACCATCTACGATCATCCAATCCATTTCATTTGCCTTCAATGATCTTTGAATGTCATCCATTGCAAGTAGATCTTCATAATAAGCTTAGGCAATGGATTAACTGCAAAATAGGGGATTAGTCACAAATATTTATGTTTGCTCATCATTAACACCAAGTAGGGAGAAGTCCAATACTCAACATTCTCCCTCCTTTTGATGATGACAAACAAACATAAACAAAAAGATAAATAATTGTGCTTAACGAAAACTTACTCCCCCTTCATAGATGCCAATCAAGTTAGTCAAGAAATATTAGTGCATCTATATATCAATTGAAGCAAATGAGTAAGATTTGCATGAATGAAATGAAATCATGAAATCTAGGATTTAAAATCCCTATTCATTATATCTTACTCCCCCGAATCTAAGGCAACTTCAATCTTAGATTCAAGTTTTATTAGTATATACTTAGCAAATTCATTATGAATCTATATGTTTATTTCTCTCCCCCTATGGCATTATCCAAAAGGTGGGAGTAAAATAACAACAACAATCGTGCTAAATTAGTGATACCAACAATTACAAGAGTTTAAAGATAAATAAATCAAAACTCATAAATCGACATCATAAACTTACGTGATTAGATGAATGGAAGTCCAATATCAACATTGAGATATACGAAGAAAAGCATATTATCTCAAATCACATCACATGTAGAGTAGTATATATGGAGACAATATCACAAAAAATTCACACAGAAATGAAAAGCAATTACACAATGTATGAAATAGACGAAGAAACTGCAACATTATATTTATATATATATATATATATATATATATATATATATATATATATATATATATATATATATAACAGACCACATGAGTACAATACATATGAACATCACCATGTCCATCCAAAAAAATCAAAGTACATTATGATACTCATACAACATCACTACAGAAAATATCTCAAAATACAAACACCACTCAAAAACTATAAAAAAATCTACGAGTGAGTGTCTCCAGGTGCAGCAGAGGGGGAAGCTGTCTCTGGTCCAACGGGGGTATCCTCTGTAAGAGGAGCAGCAGCAGCAACACCCTGAGTAGCAACTACACCAGGATGCACAATGAGATCAGTGATGATAGGAGGTGGAGGCTCACGAGGCTGGGGTGGAACAAAACATCTCAGATGCTCAGGGAAGGGCATACCCTGATGCTGAAACAACAGGAAAGCCAACTCATATAGACCAGAAACCATCTCAAATAGAATGTCAAAAGAGGATGGAGCAGAGGTAGATGGATGGTCTATAGGAGGAACCGTGGAGGAAGACGGAGCAGAAGTCGATTTCCTCTTCTTAGATGCAGACTGCAGAGCCGAAGAGGACTTCGACTTTGCAAAAGCATCGAGAAGAGGACCAAAAGGCACGGGCTCGTAGGGAGTCAAATCAATCCCAAAATGACAAAAGACGAATGTAAGAAGACCACCATAGGGGATGTGAGAGGAGGAAGTAGTAAACTCGACCTTGTACATCCTATCGAGGAGGACACCGGCCCAATTTACGGACATGTCGGAAAAGATTGCGTACATACACCTAAGTATCTCCTGGGAAGGCTGGTCAGAAGATCCGTACTTCTGCAAGATGTTGGGCTTTACAATAAGGTGAACAGCCCAACCCCTAGCCGAGAACATGGACGACCTAACACCAGAAGATAGCGCAGAGTGTATCTCACGGAACATGTCCCAGATGACAGACTGATCAAGCTCATCAACATCAGAAATGGAAATGACTGCATGAAGGGATCTAGTGGAGGGAATCCTGGTCCCTAAAAGAGTGGGATCAATACGAATGGGGGTTCCCTGGACAACAGTATCAATAACTCCAGTGGTCGAATACTCACATGAACGCGATTAGCATAGAAAAGCTTAACCAAAAATGGATAAGCCCGAGGAGATTTGCTCTTAGAGAAGCGAAAGAGGTCAGCCAAATAGGTAGCAGATATGATCTCAGATAGTCTCTCAGCAGTGAAAGAGGGATAGACAATAAAACGCTCTCTAAGAAGTTTGATCCCGAGTAGAGAGTGAAATTTTGCCAAGCACAAATCATCTCGGCACATGGGAATCAGGGGATCAGAGGGTGGCACGACGGGGGTTTCTTATTTGGAGCTCGACACGGAGGGTGAAGGAGGAACCTTAGCGCAAGGCTCATTGATGCGAACACCAATGGGTTTGCGCTGACACTTCACGAGTGGCTCAGCTGCAGATGAAGAAGACCCAGAAGAGGGAGAATAACCCCGCAAAGAGGAGCGAGAGGGAGAATCAGCTTTCTTGGTTCGGGCATTATAGGGTTTTTTTTTTGGCAGTAGTAGGCTTGGGAACCCTAGGGTGCTTAGAAACAATAGTATTTCCCTTGTTCTTCGTTTTGGGAGCCATTGCACAGTCAAACAAACAGAGGGGAGATCGACAGGGATTGAAAGGAAAATCGCACGAGATAGACAATCGAGAGAGAATCAAACCTAGTCGAAGGGCACAGACGAGACAATGAGATCCGAGCGACACAATCGACAGATAAGACGACGGAAAATCACTGGAGGAACGATCGACTGACAAGTTCGAGCAGAGAAGACGAACGGTTTCAATCGGAGGAGAGAGAAAACGTGATGTCGAAATGAGGTGACTTGAAAATATAATGAAGGGGCGAATGAATCTGGGCCGTTGGATCAAAGAATCGACGGCTCAGGTCAAATGAGCGAACCGCCACAATAGGAGACAGTCGACTGTAGAACAATAGTCAGTCGACTGGTCGAAGTGATAAGAGACGAGCTTAGTTTGTCAGACAGTTGACTGTTGAGTAACTTACAGTCGCATGTCCGTGAGACAGTTGACTGTATTACACATAGCAGTTGACTGACTGAGAATCAATAAAATTGATGATAAAACAGAGACTACTGACGAAATTGACAGGCGCCTGATGAATAAAATGCAGTTGCCTGTTGATCCAACAGTCGACTGTAAATTTGTCATCAGTCCTAGGTGAAAGATACAGTCTGCTGACAGAATAGATAGAGTAGGGCAGTCGACTGTCGAAGGAAAGACATTCGTCTGTCCTGGTCCAAAAATGCACAATGAGGTTAAAATCCAGAGAATATGCACAACTCACCCTAGGACTTATACCCTAACATAAACTCATTATAAAATCAATATCAAACGATAAATTATTTATAACATAAATCTCTTAAAACAATCTGAAAACTCATGTAATCAAAGAAATCTCAATTGCATTTCTTAAAACAAATATATGATATATCAAATGAAGAGAGGTAACATGATGATATGAGCTCAAACAGTGTTATAACAAGTAAGTTGAGCTCCTAAATTTCAGATTCACCCATAATTCCTAATTCTCCACGCAACCTCACAAATGAATCTTCTTTAAGAGGTTTTGTGAAGATGTCGGCAATTTGTTTTTGAGTTTCAATGTACTCTAAGATGATGTCCTTCTTAGCTACATGATCATTGATAAAATGGTGTCTCACATCTATATGTTTGGTACGGGAGTGATGTACCGGATTCTTGGAAAGAGATACAGTACTTTGGCTATCAACCATGATAGGGCAAGTATCATAATTGACACCATAGTCTTTAAGAGTGTGTCTCATCCAAAGAACATGTGCACATGCAAGACCCGCGGCAATATATTTCGCTTGAGTCGTGGACAATGATACCGAGTTCTATTTCTTGGAAAACCAAGAGACTAGAAAATTTCCTAGAAAATGGCAAGTGCAACTAGTACTTTTCATATCGGATTTGCATCTGGTAAAGTTGGCATCACTATATGAGATTAACTCATATGTGCTAGATTTATGGTAAAGTAACCTATAATCTAGTGAATGATTGAGATAACAAAAAATTCGTTTAACCGCAATCAAGTGTGACTCTTTAGGTCTAGCTTGATATCTAGCACACAAGCATACGGAAAACATGATATCGGGCCTACTAGCAGTTAAATAAAGTAAGCTACCGATCATACCTCGATATAGACGACCGTCTACATCTTTTCTGTTCTCATCCTTGTGAAGATGGGTTATCGTACTCATGGGAGTCCTTTTGCTTGAAGACAATTCCATCCCGAATCGCTTGATAAGCTCCCCTGTGTACTTAGTTTGATGTATGAAAGTCTCATTCTTCATTTGTCGAATTTGCAGTCCAATGAAATAGTTGAGCTCACCCATGTGGCTCATCTCGAATTCATCCTTCATGGACTTAGAAAATTCTTAACAAAAATTAAAGTTAGTAGAACCAAATATTATATCGTCTACATAACCTTGAATCAATAGGATGTCATTTTCATAATCTTTAATGAAAAGTGTTGAATCAACTTCTCCCATTTTAAAACCTAGAAAGGTCTTGAGTCGATCATACGAAGCTCTAGGTGCTTGTTTCAACCCATACAATGCTTTCTTAAGTTTGAAAACATAGTTTGAAAATTTTTCATGCATGAAACCGGGAGGTTGAGAAACATACACTTCTTCATGACAATCCCATTTAAAAAATGCACTCTTAACATCCATTTGAAATAGTTTGAAATTATTATGTGATGCAAAAGATAAAAGCAATCTAATAGCTTCTAATCTAGCTATGGGGGCAAAGGATTCTTCGAAATCGATACCTTCCTCTTGCCGGTAGCCTCGAGCTATTAATCTTACTTTGTTCCTTGTGATGACCTCGTTCTCATCAGTCATGTTCTTGAAAATCCATTTGGTCCCAATAACTTGATGACCATTTGGAAGAGGAACGAGCTCCCAAACTTCATTTCTCTCAAATTGCATTAGTTCTTCTTCCATTGCCACTATCCAAGAGCTATCCTCACAAGCTTCTTGGATGTTCTTTGGCTCAATGGTAGAGACAAATGCGCAATGAAAGAATTCTTCAATTCTTGATCTCGTTCGAACACCCACACCAATATCTCTAATAATTTGGTCATGTGGATGGTTGCGAACGGTTGGGTAAGCTTTGGGTATTCCTGCATCACTTGGAACATCTTCAACAATCTCATAGTAGTGTTAGTCTCAATAATCGAATCATTAATCTTGACATTACTAAGAGAATCACATATAACATCTACACTATCATCAACAACATGAGGAAAATCAAAATCTTCATAAAATAATACGTGTAGTTATTCCTCGATCATTGAAGAAGTTTTGTTGCATATCCGGTAGGCCTTGCTACGTGTGGAATATCCAACAAAAATTCCTTCATCGGATCTTGCCTCAAATTTATCTAAATTACCAAATGTGTTCTTGATAAAACATTTTGAACCAAAAACTCGAAAATATTTAACTTGAGGCTTTTTGTCATAAAATAACTCAAAACAAGTTTTGTTCGTTCGGGGTCTCACTAGGATCCTATTGAGCACATAACATGCCGTGTGCACCGCCTCTGCCCAAAATTGTAGTCCAAGATGACTATCATGGAGCATAGTACGAGCACACTCAATAAGAGTCCTATTCTTTCTCTCTACAACACCATTTTATGGTGGTGCCCGAGGAAAAGAAAAATTGTGAGTTATCCCGGTGTCATCACAAAACTTTGTAAAAGACTCATTCTCAAATTCTCCTCCATGATCACTACGGATAGTGATAATGGTGGATCCTAAGAGATTTTGAATCTTCTTTGCAAATATAGTAAACTCTTCAAAAGCTTCATTTTTATTAGTTAAGAATGAAACCCAAGTAAATCTAGAGAAGTCGTCAACGATAACTAATCCATAATGAGCATTGCCTAAAGAAGTGGTTCTAGTTGGCCCAAACAAATCTAGATGAAGTAGTTCTAGGGTCCTCTTAGAAGTAATGCCTTCTTTAAGCTTAAAAATGATTTACTAAGTTTACCTCTTTGACATGAATCACAAAAGTTTTTCTTACTAAAAGCAATTTTTGGAAAACCGTTGACTAGATCATGCTTAGCTAACTTATATAAGTGCTTGAAATGAACATGACCAAAACGACGATACCATAATAGTTATTCATTTGTATTAGTAACTAATCAATGTTCTACGGTTTTAGGCAAGCTCAAATAATAAATATTTTTACGTCTAATACCGGTAAATAAAACATGTGAATTAGAATCGACAATTTTTACACATACCCTCTCCAAAGTTAACCTTGTAACCTTTGTCACAAAGTTGACTAATGGAGATAAGGTTATGACATAAACCACTAACTAGAAATACTTTAGTAATTAAAGGTTTGGATGGGTTTTCGACTATACCTACTCCAATAATGGTTCCCTTTTGGTTACCTCCAAAAGTGACCGTTGCACCGTTCTTGATGCTAATCACTTCGGAGAGTAATGAAGGATCTCTGATCATATGTGTGGAGCAACCACTGTCGAGCATCCATCCTTTCCTTTTAGAGCTAGTTTGATCTTTATTGCTCTTTTTCTTTCTCTTGGGTACCTACATAGTATACATAAGCTCATGGTACCCAATTTTTGTTGGGTCCAAGGGGATTAGCCCTTTGGAAGCCAAGTCCAAGAAGACTTACGCTTCCCAACATAATTACCATTATTAATAACATCACTAAAATATGAATCAACATATGCATTCCTATCATTTAAGCTAGTACTCTTAGGACCCCAAATGGTGTATGTTTTGGGAGTCCTTTTCCTAGTTGCATGCATACTTGTTAGATTTCTATGTGGTGCATGCTTCTTAGGAACATGGTTTCTAGCATAAAAATAAGGTGGTGGATATGCATTGGACATACGAGGATTATCTGTATGCTTGGGAACATGCATGTTGTATGAAACATATAGGTCATGCATGACATGTGGAGGATGTGCATACATGTAAGAATGATGTGTATGAGCATATGGGTGTATAGGAGCACGTACATGAGTAGTTCTCATGTGTGGATTTGTACGTGTCTGTGGGTGCGGGGCATAGAAAGTGTCATAAGTATCCACTTGTGAAGTAGGAGATTTCCTACGTAGATGAAGGTTTGTGTACATGTAAGCATGGCTGGCACGCCCCGCTTTCCTAAAATGGAGGCGAGACGTGAAAAGGTCCGCACGAGAGTGGAGCCATGAAGCCCCAAACCCGATAAGCGTCAATAAAACATAAGCAGGTCCATGTAACCACAAACGGAACAACAATAATAACACAAGGAGAGACATAAATAAAATTCTCATATCTCATAAATGTCCAACATGAAAAGTAAGTTCAACATCCAGAAAAGCCACCAGGCTAAAAGAAAGAGTCTAAAGGCCCAGAACAAGGCCAACAAAAGCAACGACGTAACAAAGTATGGGTGCTACGCACCCATAACAAAATAGCAGTCTAAACAAAAGGGAAAACACAATGGAGACACTAGGACTGGTCCCCAGTGTCCACGTACTCCCCGTCAAACACAAGCTCGGGCTCAGCGTCAGCAAACACCTCGTCCTCAACAAGGTACTCAGGCTCAGGATCTAACATGTGTCACCCAAAAGAGTAAAGGGGCACATGTCAGTAAGTCTAAAAGACTTGGGCAAGGAAACTGAAAGTAAGGCAACTAACAACCTAGCAGTTATAGTATGCATGACATGGTAGTTACAGCATGAGTGCACAAGCAAGACATGGCGAGACAATAAGTACAGGAGAACAAATATCGGGACAAGACAAGAGTAGCCAAGCTACTAACAATCTCAATCATTTCACTAGTCACGTTTCAAGTTGTTTGTAGATGTTTACGCCTTACAGCTGAATGGTTTGGCATTCACGCTGATTGGCTGCTTAACACTACCCCAAAACCCAGAGTTTACGCCTTACCACTGTAGTTGCTGATCGGGCAGACTCCCAGTTGATTGGCTGCTTAACTCCTACCCCCAATACCCACATGTAGACGAGCCAGGGTCCCCGCACACGAGCTCAGTAAATGAGCCAGGGTTGCCCCGCACAGGAGCTCGCATTCTAGTTCACGATTCATAAGCATTTGGCATAGGGGTGCACCTAGCCGGAAACAAGTAGTTCGGGCATTGGCTATCAACCAACACATGGCCCGCTTCTGGAACACGAGCCAGGAACACAAGCATTGTAGCGAAGCTACGCAATCACGGAAACACTTAAAGAATGCAATGACATGACAATTAATTTGCGTACCGTTAATGGAAATTAAACATGACATGGTAATTGTGCAACATGATAAATGTCGGATCTAGCTTCGTTGTCAAGCTAGTTCCTAAATTTGCGCCTAGGCGAGTATCATTTCGTCGCCTAGTCTCTTTTACGCCTACAACAAGCAAATGGCCTAAAACGTGGCCTAAACCCTAAGTGGCAAGTTTCACTTGCCTAGCACCGAGGATGACGATCACGAGGGTTCGTCTCACGGATGCTAATCTACGGGGAAGTCGCTGTTATGGAAAAACAACCATCAAAACAACATTCATTCATTAGGGTTTCACCAAAAACTCAACGGGTTATGAAAACGTCAAGAGATCGATTATTACCGTATATGGAACGGGAGAATAATGCCGAGCAACCACGGCGACGGAAGAAACGCTCCGGGGAACCTACGGTTTAGATCTGGAAATGATTGGAGAAGTTTGGAGAAATAGGGTTTTGGGGGATTTTGGGGGTTTGATGAGATTTTGGGGAAGATGAGAGGTAGAATGTGTTAAGGGAGAGTTTGGATGATGGATTTTGGGCTTGGGATGAAGGAATAATGGTTTGAGGTGGATGGGGGCTCAATGGGGGAGAAACTAGGGTTTTGGGTCGTGAGGAAGAAGAAGAAAACGTTTGGAGGGGTATTTATAGAGTTTGGTGGCGGCTAGGGCAAAACTAGGGTTTCCTGTACTGCTTAGTCGGTCAAAGAACAACTGTTGACCGACTAGTTTGAGAACTAGTTGGTCGGTTGACCAACGCAGACCGACTAAGTGTAAACAGTAGCTCCAGTCGAAAACCTGAACTAAGAGTTAGTCGGTCTGAGTACAAAAATTAACCGACTAGTTTGACAACTAGTCGGTCGAAAGATGAACTTAGACCGACTAAGAAGGAACTGTAACTAGTGTCAAAATAATTAAAAGAGTTAGTCGGTTAAAGAAGCATTGCTGACCGACTAGTTTGCAACCTAGTCGGTCAACCAACGTTCTTAGACCGACTAACGATAAACAGTAACTCCTGAATAATTTAGAAAGCCAACTAGTCGGTTCAAGAAGGTTTTCCGACCGACTGGATCGTCATCTAGTCGGTCGGTGCCCCTTCTTACACCGGCTAACGTGCACCAAAAGTTCCAAAATGGAGCGCGAAGCTCCGGGATCGATTTCTAAGACTCCTAGGCTTGATCTAACAGTAAGATATGACCGTTATGAAGCCCGTCACGAATGACTTGCTCCGAAATCGACGATTCTAAAGGAGAAGCTAGAAAATCACGACGAAACGATCGAAAATGAAAGTTACGGAGACGATAACCACATATAAGGAGA
Organism: Scilla litardierei; assembly: GCA_030789695.1. NCBI lineage: Eukaryota > Viridiplantae > Streptophyta > Magnoliopsida > Asparagales > Asparagaceae > Scilla > Scilla litardierei. Next base: position 554,598,733 of record CM061142.1, read on the forward strand.
AAATCCATCAAAACATATAATATAATATAATAAATCCAGATACATGGAAACCAGTCGTTACAATGGCTTCTCTTTTGGTTTCCACCCTTAGTGGGTTTCTTGCCAAAAGGAAGAGACTATGAAGTGGTGAATTTCTTGGTAGGTTTGCTACCTATAGTGTCTTTGACACCACTTGTGGATGCACCGGAGGATGGCCTCACAAAGTCTATAGTGACACCACTATAGGAAGTGCGAGCATTGGATGCATTTTCTTCCACAAAACCAAGACCAACACGATGTGTGGCCGGAAATTGGTTTGCTAGCAAATCGTTCAATTGCCCTTTTCCCTTATTGAATCTCATAATTCGGGAGGACATGAGCTCATATTTTTCCTTAAGAGAAGAAATATTGGTATCCAAGGTGGACACCCGTGCTTTGAGCTCGTGCACTTGGGTTTTAAGAGAATCATTCTCTACACCTAATTGTGTGTGACGTGAAACTAAATCACTATTATCCTTAGGATGTGTTTGATCTAGTTGAGATTTGAGGGTATTCACCTCATTTCTCAAAGTGACATTTTGAGAAGCTAAATTTGCTTTCTCAAGAGTTAAAGTATCAACAATGGTGTCATTGTTTACAATGCATGGAATGGATGGATTTCTAGCATTCAATTTCTTTAAACTAGTATATCTAAGCATTAAAGATTGATACCTAGCAAATAATTGTTCATTAGCAATACGTAATTCATCCATAGTTACCTCGGTATCATCCATGTCGGAATCAATCTCATCGGAGAGTGAATCTTCTCGGGCCATGAAACACATATGGGAGCTTTCACTCTTCTCATCATCGGAATCACTTGATGAGTCTCCACTTGAGTCATCGAATGTACCTACTAGTCCTTTCTTCTTGTCTTTCTTATTCTTGTCGGACGTGTGGTACTTCGGAGCCTTCCACTTCTCTTTGTTTCGTAGCATTGGGTAATTCTTCTTGATGTGCCCTGGCTTATTACACTTAAAGCAAAGAGAGGAAGAGTGATTAGTAGAATCAAATCTATTCTTAGAGGAAAATTTACCTTTGCGAAAGAAGCGTTGAAACTTCTTCGCCATTTGGGCCATTTCACCCAAATCCATCTCATTTTCTGATTCTTCACTATCGGAGGATGGGGAATTGGCGTTGAATGCCAAAGCTTTCTTCTTGGCCTCTGAAGGGTTCATCATAGCTCGAATCTTTAATCGGTTCTCCCGTCTTACTTTATAAGACATGAGAGTCCCGATAAGATTCACAACTGTGTAAGTCTTCAAGTCATTGACCTCTTCGATGGCGATAGCCCTTCGTTCCCATTTGGAGGGCATTCCCTTTATGATATTTCTCACCTTTTCTGGTTCGGTGTATGTTTGCCCAAGAGCTTCCAGTTCATTGGTGATGTCGGTAAAACGTCCGTACATCGATGCTATGCTTACATTTTCCTGCATATGAAACATATCGAAGTTTTGCACGGCAACATAGAGTTTAGAAAGTTTAACCTTGTTCGCTCCCTCATGGGTAACGACAAGATGGTTCCATATTTGATATGCACTCTTACATGTGCATATCTTGTTGAACTCATTCGGGTCCAACGCACAATGAAGAGTGTTCATTGCTTTTGCGTTGTTGACTTCGGCGGATTTCTCGGAAGCCGTCCATTTTTTCGAAATCCTCTTCGATGGGCTCGACGTATTCCTTGTGGAGGGTTCTCCAAAGTGAAGCACTCCTTAGGAACGTCTCCATCCGGCATTTCTAATAGCCAAAGTTCGTGCCATTGAAACGCGGAGGATGCACCGTGGATTGACCTTCGAAAGAGTGGATGCTCCACCACGATCGTGATTATTGTATGAAGTCGGTGGAGGAACGTTGTTGTTGTTGGATGCTATATCGATAACCTTATGCTCTGATAACAATTGTAAGGACCCTGGCTATGAGGAAAACACTAGAAGGGTGGTTGAATAGTGTTTATGCAATTTAAAAAGATAGTTACACCAATTTAAATTGCTAACCAACAAAATAGTGCGGAATAGAAATAAACCCAAAATGAAACAAATGCAAACGCAAGGATGTTTCAAGAGTTTGGATTACCCAAGTCACTTCCCCGGTAATCCTACGTCCCTTCCACCCGGTTAACAACCGGATACTCAAGTTAGAACCCTAACTTGAGGTTTCCTTAAAACCCCACTTGTAGCAACCCTAGAAGTGAAATCAAAATACAATCGATTGACCTTGACTCCCACAACTTGGGAGCAAGCAAACCACTCTCACAACCCGAGAGTAAATTCAAATAATGAAAGTTATGAAATATGAAATTAAGCAACACTTACAATCACCTATGCCTTGAAGTAGAACTTGAAGGAGAAGTGTGTTGTGTGTTGAAAGACTCTCTTGGAAGAGAGGAAAGCCCTTTCTATTGACTACACCAAATGACTAGAAGATATCTCTTTGGTTCTAGGTTGGAGAGCAAGAGATTGAAGATTGGAATTCTTAGGGCTTTAGGATTTGAGAGCTTTGATCTTGAGAATGAAAGCTTGAATGAATGAGAGAGTGACTAAGTTATATCTCAATGGAACAGTAGAGGCTCCTTATATAGGTTTCTCAAATCCCTTAACCAAAAACAGCAAAAACCCCTTTGAAATCCGTGAGAAAAATTTCAACGGATAGAATCTTTGCCCGCGACAGTCGACTGTTGAAGAATTCACAATCGACTGCTGCACAGTCAGAGAGGGTAGGTGAGAATTCATAACGGTAACTTACCACGTGGACAGTCGACTGATGAGACATAGACAGTCGACTGTTGAACCAACAGGCGACTGTAAATCCTACTACATGCGACTGGCCGTAAGTTGGGTAAGTTGATGAAATCTGTAAAACGTCTGGGAGAACAGGACAGACGACTGATGAGGAAAAGACGGTCGACTGTTAAACTGAACAGGCGACTGTAATCCCTTTTATAGACGACTGTTAAAACCCTAAGATTTTCCAGAGAGTTGAGTCAATATATTGGCTTACAGACAGACGACTGTTGTAGCATTGACAGTCGAATGTTCCATTGGACTGTTGACTGTAAATTCAACATAAGTCGACTGGCCAGAATAATCAGAGAAATAGATTTTGGGCTATAGATAGACATGCGACTGTTTAACAAAACACAATCGACTGTCACTTGGACAGGCACCTGTGAATCATTCATAAGTCGCCTGTGAGAGTTAAAACAGAGAAGCCCAAAACTAGACTGTAAAAGTTTGTGCATAACAGGTGACTGTAGAACAAAACACAGTCGACTGTTTTTGAGACAGCGACTGTAAAACGTTCAGCAGTCGACTGTTATTGACATGAGATGTACAATCTAGATTGAAATGAATTGGAGTCTAAGGAAACTTGATTTAATGGTATCCTAAGACTGAAATGAAGATGTGTGTGTGCTCCAACAAATTTCTACTTCTAAGCTACATACTAAAAGAGATATAAGTTACATTTGGAAAACTCTCTCTTCTATCCAAAGCATGAGCTTGAAGTCTTCTAGGAGCTTCAATCACCATCTACGATCATCCAATCCATTTCATTTGCCTTCAATGATATTTGAGTGTCATCCATTGCAAGTACATCTTCATAATAAGCTTAGGCAATGGATTAACTACAAAATAGGGGATTAGTCACAAATATTTATGTTTGCTCATCATTAACACCAAGTAGGGAGAAGTCCAATACTCAACAGTACGTTTGAGGGGTCAAACGGACTCGGATTGACGCGCCGTTTTTTCCTACGCGTTCACCGTTCAGTGCTCTTCGATTTGATAGGTTGTATCAATATTGAAGCTCAACGGTGAGGGAGTTAAAATTTATGGAAGTTTGGCCTTTATGAAAGGCAAACTAACTTGAATTATTAAACTCCAAAAGTTTAGTCCCACATCGGAAGTGGAGTAAAGGGGAGGGGTCAATCACCTATATAAATTGGGGTCTGTCCCCTCCTCTAAACTCGTCCTAAGCTCTAAATCTGAGCAGCTCCCAAAAATATTGGAGCACGCTCAGATCTAAGCTTAAAATAATATTCTCTTCTCCCTAAATTTCTGCCTTGCGCATGAAGGGATCTAGCAGAGCCACGAAGGGGTTCGGATCTTATCCGGAGTCTTGGCGAAGGTTCACACTCCGGTGAAACTTTCTTCAATGCGTGGTTAGCTCGGCGACAAGGGGATTGCTTGCCTCGGGACGCGGAGCGGTTCGAGGAGCTGTTCGGTGCAGGACGGGGAGTGGCTCAGAAGACGGTGCGGTACACCTTACCTATACCAAGACAATGTTCCGGGTATGTAATTTAGAAGCTTTATTTTAATTATGTTGCAGTAGCATAGATCCTTCTTGGGGTGGTCAGATCCACCTCAAGTTGGCATAGATCCTGGCTAAGGGTCTTGATTTTCCTTAGGGCTTCGCTAAATTGTTTAGCGAATATCTTCTTTTCCGCTGTGTTCATTTTCACTCTGTGGTCAGTCCGATTTAGGACGGGAACAGTAAGTGTCGTAGGGTGCATCAAAATCCAACAGTGGTATCAGAGCATTAGGTTTGCATGCTGATCTAGGACTGTGACGTTTTTTAAAAATGAATGCTTTTAAATTCATGCTAAAAATTTTAACTTTATGTGATATTGTTAAAATGAAACCGTTTTCATTTGAGATGTTTTATAAAAAAAATTTATGCGATAAAATCGTTTTTAGAAACATGGAAATTTTTATGATGATTTTAAAACATAGTTTATGAAATAAAAATTATATGATAATTTTTTATGAAAATGTTTTAAGTTTTAAAATCATGCTTTTAATCTTAGTTGCACATTAATTGTTTATAGGATAAATTTTAATGATGCATGTTTAATAATTATGTGATGATTGTTAAATAGTTATAAACCTTTTATGAGATATTTACGTTAATAATTGCATGCTAATTTTATAGTTGATAAAGTTAGGTTATGTTTTAACGGCCATGCTTAATTATGTGATAATTGATGAAACCTTTTAGGTTAGCCATTAAAAACATGTTTAAAATTTATAAGATAAATTTTAAATGACATGCTAGGTTTTAATACTCATTACAACCTTGTAAAACCTAATTCCTGATAGGGTGGTCCTTTAACGACGATTATTATTTTAATCCTTATAATAATAATTCTCATTAAAAGACTACACTTTAATGTGTTGTAAATGATTTATTAAAATCCTAATATCGATTAGGATAGCACGTGAACCTTATAGTTGATAAGGACTTAAATAAAAGTTATTAACAAATCCTAAAATTTTGAATTTTAAGGATTCAACTAGTTGATAGGATTAATTAGTTGTTAATAAAAGCATTTTAGTCTATGGCACGCATATAAAAGTGACAAGTTTCATTCAATGGACCATGATCCGGTCAATGTGCTTGGCTAAGTTTGTTGGATCACCCTACCTAGTCTAAGGGATAAGTGATCCTGGCTTAGTCAGTTCCCTGGACGTGTTTCGCTGAACCGCAATAACGCGAATCATGATTGTATGGCACCCTGGACTATACCTAAGTCTAATACGTTAATAATCTTTTTCAAGATTAGTCGTAGCCCTCCTTATTTTAGAGGTTGGAAACTATAGGTTCTTTGATCTGGTTGTTGAAATACACTCAAGCTATGTCATAGACACTTTATGGAAACCAACTTCTCAATATATGAGATGTAGTCTAGACTTGACCCAAACCGTCGTGTCGTGAATACACTGAGCGTCGGCGTAAGTTAGGCTAGACACGAAAACAAGGGTCCGACTAGACTAGTCATTATGATTTGGATGAGCGACACTCATGATCATAAATGGCTAGGGGTAAAACCCGATAATAGAGTCATATATGATATGATTGATGAAGAGTCATCTGTCGATCGCAGAGTCAAGCAATTTGTTGAGCTACACTCAAGGTTGTAAGACTCGGGGTGGTTGGATCTCTTTCCCATTAATTTAATTTAATTAAATCATTCATTATTAAGGCTTAAAATGATCACAAAAATAGTGGGAGTATATAGATTGATAAAAGCCATTCTATCTATATTTAATATTGAACATATGCTAAACTAGGGTAAGTCTATGTTCACCGATGGAATCAAAAACATAATATTCTAAGAGAAAAAGTTAAATGGTCAAATAGGTAGTAGGTGGTTTTAGGATGTTTAGTGAGTTGTTTTCGTTTTAATTTTTTTTTGTTGGCGACATCCATTTTGACATCACCAATATCTTGCGAGCATATAATTGACCCTCCTTGCTCATTTTCTAGCTTTGTGCTTGGTCCCTTATATGCTTCATATTCATGCATACATTTGGATTCAAATCTTATGTTCAAACTCCTAAATTGTCATGCATTTTATTGCTTTTTCTTCATGGGATCAACTTTAATATGCCATTCATAAAAATAGTGCATAATTCGATGAATTTTGTCTTCGATGTGGTTTGGATTAGTTTTGTGCAAACTTTGTGATGCACGAGTTGGATTAAGTCATTAGTGTAATTTGGTGTTCAATTTGATGGAATTTGGCCTTGGATATACGCTTGGTTTATGCTTGAGGAGTGGTTGATTGGTGTGTTGGAAAAAAAAGAAAGAAAAGAGAAAGAAAAGAAAAGAAAAAGAAAAAGAGAAAGAAAAAAAAAGAATAAGTGCATCGTTCTTCTAGTTTTGTCAAGTAACCGGGTCCTCATGAAACATTGGGGATTCGTGTCGAAAGAAAGGATTTAGGGGAGTGCACGAGAGAAAAATAAGTGAATCTTAGGTGATTCGAGTTACTAGGTCCGCGGGGTCCTTTTTGGCCCAATGCCCCCAAAATCTTCTGATTTGGGAGTCATTGACCGAACCCTCGTTACATGGGTCATTCTAAGTTTCATATTAAAAAACATGAATAAACATGATCCACATATCAAACTTCCATGAATTAAGAAAGCTAAGTGTTAACGGAACCACAATTGCTTGAACGCGTCTCAAGTATGTGATGCTTGAGCGCTACTCCCAAGTGTAGGAGGACGTCAAGTAATAAATTTATAACCGGTGAGACCAGGTCGGATCACGGGGACAAGTCGTTTTACGATCACAAATTCAATTGATGTAGGAAGGGTAACGGCGGTTAACAACCAACTACACTAACGGGGTGGAAGTGTGTGAAAATGTGTGTGAAACCATCTACCAAACCAACATTCTAGGGTTCGAGAATCGGAAAGGCAAATAGGCGAGGAAGCTTGTGTGGTGTGTGGGAATGAGGTTGCTAAGCATATGGGTTCAATCCGAGGATAACTCAATTGTCTTTCCGGCTAAGGAAAACGCAATCGGTGGATGTGGCATTTTATCGAACACTTGGTGTGCAATGAAAGTAGGGTATGAAAAATTGAGATAATAAACAACCAAGCATACAAGAATGGTACCACTAGGCAAACTCCACTCTAGGGACACCCACTAGGATCCCTAATTCAAATTATATCTCATCAATTCTACCACATAATCATTAAAACATGCAAGATTGAAAGCCAAAGCCAAAGCAAACACAAATCACCATACAACCACACAAGAAGAAGATCTAGCTCATTATAACAAGAAAAGAGAGATTTTTACTTCTAAAAACATCATCCATTATCATTACAATTCACTAAATCAAAATACACAAGGAGAGGGAAAGAGTTCACCAATATCTCCAATGAAGAACAAAACCCAAACCAAATGCTCCTCCTTGCTTCTTTGTTGCTCCACCAAAACCCTAACCCTAAGATGAAGAATGGGGAAGAAGGAATGAGGGGGAAAGAGGGGAGGAAAGTCCAAGAAATAGACCCAGAATTTCGGGTCTGAAAACAGCCCAAACGGGTCGGATCCGCGCCCAAACCCGCAACTAATCCCAAATCTGCAGAAATTTACAGCACCGTCACCCTGTCTTGCGAAAATTCTAGAAAAATCATCCGACCTCGGAATGACGTGTTCCAGGCGGCGATGGAACCGTAACAAAGTATACAACACCAGAAAAATATCACTAGGCCGGAAAATACACTGGAATGATAGCAGATTTCTTCACAAGAGGGGGCCAATCTGCAGAAATTTTCAGCACCGTCACCCTGTCTTGCGAAAATTCTAGAAAAATCATCCGACCTCGGAATGACGTGTTCCAGGCGGTGATGGAACCGTAACAAAGTGTAGAATACCAGAAAAATATCAATATGTCGGAATATATGCTGCAATGATAGCAGAATTATGCACAAGAGCGGAAAAGCAGACTTTCTAGCCCAGAAATTTTCAGCACCGTCACATTGTCTTCCAAAAAATGCAGTAAATTGCTCCGACCTCCAAAAATTCTGGAAAAATATGCGTTGGAATCGGAACTTCATGAAATTCAACTGAAAAATAATAGAAGACCAAGATGAAGATGCTAATAAGCTGTAAAAATCATGTTTTAAGCATATAAAAATGGTAGGCTCCAATATTAAGTGATATCATCAAAATGCACGTATCGGAGCCAAAATGAATACAAATTATGCACAAAATGCCATCTAATGAGGGGTAAAATATACAATATTGAACCCTAATCAATAGGTTGGTTAATGAAATATAAAGTTAAATTCTAATTGATAGAATAAACTATATTCTCGTTGACATTAAAATGACCTTCTTAAGGACGGACTTAAGGAATATGATTTCATTAAGTTCTGAGTCCAATAAAATAAATGCACGCTACAAGTTACTAGCCTCTATATGGGGCAGCTAGAACATATTGATGTTCCAAAGCATGTTTCTTCATACAATTTGTTGAGTGACACTGAAGGTTGTATGGAAAGCAGGTTCGATCCGCAAGGTTCGAAAATTCGATCAAACTGTTTGAATCGAATGTGAGTGCATGACCGGTGAAAGATTATGTATCCCAACCGGATCTTGAGATGAGCAACTTGTTGAGCTACACTCAAGGTTGCAAAGCTCAGGCGTTTGGATTCATGAGATGCTTGCATAGCTATTTAAATATTTGCTGAGACATTTAATATCTAAATGTGATTTAGAAAAGGAAGAAGGCACTAAGGAAAAGTAAAATTGAGAAAGATAGTTTTATTTATCATTAATAAAGGCAAACGTATGAGGAACTGAAAATGTGATATATTTGATGTCACGATTTCAAAATAATTGTTATACAAAAGGAAAACACATTTTGACGAATGTCATCACATTGCTTCTGAAACAATGAGCAATATGTATAACATAATATATTAAATGTTAATATATGAATACGTAAGATAGTAATAAACTTATATGGCAAAATAGACTAGGCCGCATCAAAGAGACTAAGCTTCACAATTCACATAAAGAGGGGTCTGACCTCTCGTATTATGAAGTCTACAGACACTTGTGAATCTTATTCTCAAAGGTATGATGGTCGAAACTCCTTCTGTAAGACAGTGGAAGAGCGAGTTGTTGAACTCACAGTCTCGTACATACTGATGTACCCTGTCACGCCCCGCTTCCCAAAATGGACGGAGGCGAAGCGTGACTAAGGTCCGCTTAGGCCAGAGCTGAGAAGCTCGGACCCAATAAGCGTCTGGAGGGGGTACCATTAAAAAAAAGTTTCAGGTTCTTGCATTAATAAAGTTCGAAACAATAGGAAGTACAGAAAGGAAGTTGCATTCATTAAATTAGAGCTATAATATCCAACGAGTACAAAGTCTAACAAGAAGCCTAAACATGGCAACAAAAGATTTAAAAGCAAACCTAAAAGTAGTAACCTCTGAAAGTGTCGACTAAAAGACCTCAAGGTCTGGTCCCCGTCAGGCACGTACTCTGGGTCGACGTCCTCGGCTCCTTGTACTCCAGTGAATCTGCCTCGTCCACGAACTCTGGCTGAGCACCTGACATACAGCACCAAGAGAAAGGAACTGTACGTCAGGTAAAGTCTACAAGAAGGGTTAGACTTTACTGCAAGTGCACCGAACTTTAAACAACGATTTACTGGTTGATTAGCATGCTGAGGTTCTATTACACAACAGTTTACTGGTTGATTAGCATGCTGTGGTTATAACAGAGTAACACAACAGGAAGTAACGCAGCAGGAAAGTAAAACGGGACAAGTAGTAGTCGTAGCGTGTACTACCGACTACGGGACTATCCTAAAGGTGTCAGGACAAGACGGAACTAGACAAGAGAAGACAGGACACGACACGACTGACAGGACTAGTAAAACACGAAGGGTTCACGCCTTACGGTTCAAGGGGGATCAGACCCTCTCACCTGCGCACGCTCAACCCTACCCCAAACCCCAGAACTCAGGACAGGAAGCACGGAGATCACTTTCACAAGGAAAGCACCTGAAACACCCGTAGTCTTTTTGTAACACGGAGATCACTTTCGCAAGGAAAGCATCTGAAACGCCCGTAGGCTTTTTGTAACACGGAGATCACTTCCGCTCGGGAAGCATCTGAAACGCCCGCAGGCTTTTTGTGTAAGAGGGACAAGACACGACCAGTGTACGGGAGAGTTATTCTAGGGTGTCCACACGCACGCACACACAAGGTAATCCTAAGGTGTCACAAGTTGTTGTTCGTCGGACTTAGACTTCGTCGTCAAGTCTAAGTCGTCAGGGTGACCCAGACGCTATCATTTCACGTCCAGATCTAAACACTCACAGTCTAACAGTTCTAACAATTTAAGACCAAGACGCGGTCAAAAATGCAAGTGGGTACACTTGCCTGCAATGGCGAGTGTGTCGTCCTCTCGAAGCGTCTCGTCCAAGCGTCTCGTCCGTGGAAGTCTGTCTGAAACAGTGCCGTGGCGACGGTGTCAGGTCTCGTTTTCAGTAATTCCTATTAGGGTTCATTTCTAGGTTAATCGGGGCTACCCTAATAGTCACCTGTCAAAACGTTTGTTCAGCCTATCCGACGATTCTATCCTATGTGCACAGTCAAGAAGTCCGATCGTCGATCTTCTATAGTGACAACATTTTACTGATGCGGAAAAGTAAATTTAATTGTAGTTGTCCAGTTTTAGTTTAGGGTTCAGTTTTACTACGGTGTGGGTTTTACTACTCGTTAGGGAAGCTAACCTCGTAATGTCGTCCAACAAGCGGAAGTCGGGTCTGAACGGTGAAACGTCGGCATCGTCTGGAACTCCTCGGCCGTGGGTAGCGCAGCGAGGTACCTCTGTATAGCGGGGTGGTGGCATGAAATCAGCGAGCTAATCAGCGATCCTCCTCCCGTTGCGAGTAGCGCAACGGTTCTTCACGATAACGGCGACGTCGGCTAAAAGTACGTGCGTGCAGCAACGCACGTGAACTCTGAGAGTCCAAGGGGGCTGTTGGTAGATGAAGTGGGACCAAAGAAAGATGCTCAACCCGGTGGATGGCCGACGGCGCGAGCGCATGGCGGTGGGCGGCCGTGAGAAGCCGGGGAGGACAGATTCGCGCCATGTCCGTTGTCGCATGTCTCAGTGAAATTTCAGAGACGAACAGCAGAAACGGGAATTTGCAGTGGGTAAAGGACTTCAAGACGAAGCCAACAGCAGTGGAGTTGTCGCCGGGGGTGGTCGGAGGTGGCCGTGCGCGGGCGACGAAGTTCAGCTTCCAGATCTGTGAAAAACAGCGGATGCGACGTGTTCCGACGAGGATTCTGGGAGCTACAGGTGGGCTATGAGCATGAGGAAAATTGCAGTTGGTAGGTGGTTTCGATAGGAATCCAACGGCGGTAGGATGGTTGTCGTAGGTGGCCGGATGACCGGTGGGCGTGAGTTTTTCCGGCGGTGGCGCATATCTGTAAAACTGTCGTTTGGGTTGTGTTTGAAAGCGTTTTGAGGGAGATAGAGATGAGGGAAGCGGGTAAGGGGAGGTGGAGATGCTTGGGGGTCAGAGGGGAGTTGATCGGGGGTGGTGGTCGCCGGAGGGGGTGGCCGGAGGTGGCCAGCCGGCGGTGTTTTCCGGCGAGGCGCAGTTCTGGCCTGGGCTGTGTTTTGTGTGGTTTTAGATGGCTTTTGAGAGCTTTGGAGAGGAGGAGGAGAAGTGTGTGGTTTTAGATGGCTTTTGAGAGCTTTGGAGAGGAGGAGGAGGAGGAGAGGGTGGTGGCCGGAGTTGGGGGGCTGGTGGTGGTTGCCGGCGGCGAGGAGGAAGAGCAAGAAGCCGGCGGCTAATGGGTTCCTCTTGCTTGCGTTTCATGTAGGGTTTGGGGAGAGTTGGTTTTAAAAGAGAGAAAGTTGCTAAAGAGGTTTTAAAAGGGGGTATAAGTTGAGGGATGACTAGGAGAGAGGGTGAGTGAAGAGGTGTGCAAAGTGGGGAAAGGTTGGGTGAGGGTAGTGACAGAAATATTTCCCATGATACGTATGAGATTTGATTAGGAATTGATTAGATTTGAATTTCAAATGATTAGTGGCTAATCAACGGTTGAAATTGATTAGGGGATATCTTCCACTACGGGCATCGGAAAAATAATCCAAAAATACCGGGACGATCGTGGAGACGAGAAGTACGGGGCTACGGTGTCCGATCATGCATAACGCCTACCAAGAATTTACGTAAAATTGGAAACGGCGTTTTGAGTTAAATGACTAAAACGCCCCTATCTTTCAAAATCGTTTTGCGAGAAAACGAGCCGTGAAAAGACGTTCCCAAAAATTACTATAAAATTCTACACTCCCAAATGATCACAACGGCATATCGCATCGCTCATGCCGGAGCTCAGAAAAACCAAATAAAATACGTGCACGAAAAAGTACGTGTACGTAGAAAATACGAACGATCGGAAAGCGGCCGTTACATACCCAGACCCAAGTCTAAGTTAGCCTAGATAAGTTGTTCTTATATTACTATGATACATGTTCTTGATGAAACACAAGTCTGATAAAATAGAGAACAAAATGACAGAAGTATTTGAAATGATTCGATTAGATCGAAAAGTCGAATACTTAGCTGTATAAATCTTGCGTAATTAAAAGAAAATGTGATTTTCTCTCAGGTCAAGTCTCTTAATGTCACGCCCCGCTTCCCAAAAATATGGAGGCGAAACGTGAGAAGGTCCGCTCAGACTTGAAGCTACAAAGCTGCAAGTCCGATAAGCGTCAATCAAATTTAAAACTACAGGTCCTTGTAACGCGAACGAAACAAGATAATAATAATGAAATGAGACAAAAGAGATATCTCAGAATATCCATAAAATAAGTTTCAACATCACAGAAAAAGCCACCAGGCTAAAAGAAAAAGAGTCTAAAGGCCCAAACATGGCCAACAAAAGTACAACGTACAAAGCAAAGGTGCCACGCACCGACAACTAACAACAAAGCCTAAAACAAAAGGTACTCAGCAAAGTCACCAAGAAAGGTCTCCGGTGTCCACAAAACTCCTCCTGGGCAATCATGGACTCAGACTCAGCGACAGCAAAACACCACGTACTCAGCAACGGTCTCCGGCTCAGGGTCTAACTTGTGACACCCAAAAGAGCAAGGGGCACATGTCAGCAAGTCTACAAGAGACTTGTGCAAGGAAACTGAAAGTAGGCACAAGTAAAGCAACCTAGCAGTTCTAGCATGAATGCAATGACATGGCAGTTAAAGTATGAGTGCAACAAGTAAAGTAAAGTAAAGTAAAGTACGAGCATGGCATTTAAACATGGCATGGATGACAAGTATTACATGAATCATTCACAAGACAAGTACAAGACAAGGAAAGTAAGCACCTCGTGCACAGAGATTCCGCCTTCTGGCTAGAGGGCTGATCGGGCCACTCCTAAGCTCAGGTGATCGTTTATCCCTACCCCTCCACGTGTATCGAGCCAGGGCCTTACCCCCGAACGGGAATGCTCGCTTCTGGAACACGAGCCAGGAAGTGTTTTATTTTGTTGGTCTAGGGGTGCACCTAGCCAGACAAGGAAACCGGGCATTGGCTTTTGACCAACACATGAGGCCCGTTCCTAGGAAGTAGTATTCAAGGAGTACAAGTACAAATATTGTAGCGTGTGCTACAAATGCAACAATCAACTTGGATGACATGTAGAATGCAATGCATGACAGTTAAAAGCGCGTACAGATAAAGAAAGTAAACGTGTCAGTTTAGTATGCATGATTAACAAGTTTAAAGAGTTGGATCTAGATTCGTTGTCAAGCTAGGTCCATTTAGGTGACGGATCTAGTTTCGTTGTCAAACTAGATCAAGTAGGCGTCTAGCCAGCTATCATTTCACTGACTAGTCTCTTTTACGCTAAAAACAAGGAAGTGGCCTAAAAACATGGCCCTACACAAGAGTTGGCAAGTTTCACTTGCCTGCAAGTACGACGTCTGAGAAACACCGTCCAAGATAGTCCAAAATCACAATTATCCTACGTGCACAAGTCCACCGGCCTAAAGTCCATATTATTAATCTTGATTAGTGAATTTTAAACATTTAAAATACTTTAAAAATACTGATTTTAGTCTTGATTAGCATGTAATTGGGTTGGGGGTCCTAGGGGTGCAAAGCGTCACCTCAACACGACGCGAAAGCTACACCGGCGTCGGGTAGCGACGTCGGGGGTTGGAATAAGAGAACGCGCTCAAAGTCCTGATTCCAATATAGATTCCTCGCTGGAACGTTCAGAGCATCAACCGGGGCAACGGTTCCAGATTCCAGGGCTAGCACGTGCGACGACGGCCTACGACATGTCGCGACGTCGTACACGGCGAATCGTCGAAGAGGAAGCATCTGTGTGGGGCCCACAGTAGTCCTAGGGACCTTTGGGGGACCCATAATACCTCTGGAGAACTTGGGGGGCCCACGGTGGCAAGCGGTGCGGGAGTTGTGATGTTGCGACGAACATCGATCGGTCGGACACTAGCCTGACCGAGAGAATCTCTCGGTCAGACACAGCGCACGGCGCTGTGCAGCACTGCGGAGCGGGCTCAGCAGCGGGTGCGGAGAGTTCCATCGGTCGGAGCGGGAGACAGCGTCGATCGGGCGCTTGGGCGGGCATGTTGCAACGTTGCAACGTTGCAACGCGGGGCGATGCGGCGTGAGCGGGCGGGGGCTTCGGTCAGGCACGGGGGAAAGCGGGGTGCGGAGCGGGCTTGCGAACGGGTGCGGGCGATGCGGATGTGCGGAGCGGGCGACCGGTCTGACCGAGATCTTCTCTCGGTCGGAGCGGGCGAACGGAGGGGGTGCGATGCGGAGCGGCTGTGCGAAGCTTGGTGCGGGCGGAGCAGCGGTCGGTGCGGGAGAACGGAGCTCGTTTCTTCGGTCGTGCGGCAGCTGCTTGTCGCAACGTTGCGACGATTCGTTGCAACGTCAATTTTGGGTTTTGGGAGTGGCTAGGGTTATTTTCTTGCGAAAATAGGTCTTCCTAGAGGTTTCTTATATAGTGTAGATGGGTTGACTAGGTCTAGGGCTAATCCTAATGAGATTAGGAGTTTAAAATAATTTAAAATTCGTATCTCGCCCTCTCCAACTCACACAAGGATTTGCTGTGATCCAAATGACCTGGAAATTGGCTCAAAAATTCTTTAATACCTTTAAAACTCAAATAAATTTTATTTGGCCGAATATAATTTAAAAATTAATTATTAAAAATATTATAAAACTTGTTAAAAATATAAAAGTGGTCAAACAAACTCCAAAAATTATAAAATAAATGTAGGGGTTATCGTGATGACGAAAGTGAGTTAACTAAAAAGACGGATCTTAATTTTGACATCGGACGACGAAACTAAAAATAGAAACGTCTCCCGTCAAAAGTGAGAATCGCAACGTCTCATCGAATAAGATTAAATTGTGGGAAAATGACTCGAGAAACGTCATTCTAACTTAGTGCCACTATTTAATACTCTCAGAGACGTTCACAACGGCATATCACACTAAAGTGTTCACAAACACGTGCACAGCCAAAAGCACGTGCACGAACAATGTACAGTGAAAAGTGGTCGTTACATCCTCCCCACCTTAGAATAAAGTCCGTCCTCGGACTTTCTAATATATCTAGTCGTTTTAGTAACTACCCCAATCAAGTCACATTATAATTCAACCAGGTATAGTTATTACAAGTGCTTATATATGCACTAGGTAGTCAAACATTATCACTACCAACACGTATATATATATAAACGTACGTTATACACTTATACCTATTATAGCCAGTCAAATTCATACATGTATTTCAATCACATATATAAACATACATCCCTTATATAACTACTACTTACCTAGTACAAAACAATAGTTCAGATACTCACATAAGGATAGTCTCACACTTAGCAAATACAATCATTGCTCTACGTATAGATAGCTACCTATGCACAAATAACATGGGTATACTACTCCCTAATATTTCCTAGAATACATCCAATACCAAACACCTCAACATAAGTAGTCACCCATACCATTATTAAGTCAAGTTTACTATATCTAATATCTATATTCACCACCACTATAGTTTCACAATATATAGTCATTAAAATGCATGCAAATAGTTCACCATGTATTCACATCACATACGGCCCTATAATTATACTCACGGCACGCCACACATATCATAGTCACCAATACTTATAACTAGGCACATACTTACCCGTGCATGGTGCACACCCATAAACGCTAACATTTCATTCATACCAATCACACCAATATATACTTAGCACAACTACTCATCTAGTCTAGCTAGTACACATATGTTCACACGGGCAAGTCCTTAGTAATTAACTATACCACAAGACCAACACCTATAACTATATACTGGCGTAGCGACCCACAATCATGTGTGTAACACAACCAGGCACAACACTCCTATCACTATACATACATCAAACCTCGCTATATTCAACTACAAACATACATTCAATATACTTAGAGTATACCCACTCAGGCTTGAGTGAGACTCAACACTCATATTAGAATATTCTATATACGTAACACAGCATTCATACCTATACCAATACCACCCCAATATATATATATCTACCAATACAACCATATACATGCCATAAGTCGATCACACTTAATATTTAGTCAGGTAATACTCACATAGTTCAATCACTTATATATGTCATGATAGTAATACAGACATCAGCACACGTATAATTATAATACACTCCCTAATACATACGCATTCATCGTATAGTCACACACATGTAACATATATATTCACACCATAGCCTACTACCTATAATTAGTATACTAACACATCTATACGTACATAATTAAGATGTGCAATAGTCGTGTATACCTCACGGTATGCACGCATGCAACATCCCGTAAGAGCAAGCAGTACCAATCAAAATTATAACCCTATTACCATATGTATGTCACTTATATTCTCATGCAACAAAACATAACTACTTACGTCTAAACACAATACATACCCACGTACGAGCACATACTCATACGTGCTAACATATAGGTCACTCAATAGGCCTACTCACTTATCTATACGTACACTTATTATTATCACACCTAACATACACATAGCTTTACCAATCATTTTATTTCAACCATTACAAGTATCTCTAACTACATACACTCCATTAGACATTCCAACACTAACTCTTATATACACAGGCATCCCTATTATGGTATAGCTAACCACTCACAAATCTATAAATTCTCACACACAAACAACTTCATAATATTACGAATAACTTCGAGTATTTATATATATATATATATATATCACACAATAGGCAAGCATTAATATACTATGGGGCAAACTCATTCAAGCCCACGTACACAACTTGGGTACGTGCACTACGACCACCTCACGAGGTCCAAGGGCCTACTAACAACTTAGAGTTGACACAGACATTGGCGGGCACTAAAGTCTAAGCAACAAAGGGAGGTCGAGGTCGAAGGCGTGACGAGGGAAGGATCGATAAGCACGAGTTCAGATAGGACGAATACAGGGGACAGCTTAGTTAGGTGAAACAGTGATTCACTGGTGAATGTTTAGGTAGGGGAAGGGAGATGTAGTGATACTTATATAGGATAGAGGAAGGAAACGGCGTAAATAACATAAACTAAAATACGTGAAATTGAAAACTGTTGTACTTCAAAAGTTGGAATCCTCGTCTTGTATAAAAACATTTGGAGGTCGATAAAGCGAGTTGTTCAAAATAAGTTTGAGTCGAATATTCAGAATAAGAGGAAATGTTTTATTGGCTTATCGCAAATCATTAAGAAAAGAAAGTAAATCATTCACACGGACATTAAAGACATAATTTTTCAGAAAATTTTATACGTCAGTAATTTAATATAATGTTGTCAAAAGTTTTTGAAAGTCAAAGAATGGAATCAAGCAACGGAAGAATTTAAAATCAGGTTAAATGCTTTCAAAACTTTAGGCTATGGAAAATTGAAAATAATCAATTTGAAACTACTTTTAGAGAACCAAGGTTTGCCAAAAATGAGAAACTGATTTACACAATGTTCTTAATATACGAGCACAACAAGTCTGGTACGGATATAAAAATAATTGAAAGTTCGTATGGTGCACGGAAAAATAATATTAACTTAATAGTAGAATTATCGAAATCGATAGCAAGGCTTTAAAACCAAACTATGGAAGGTCCAGATTAGGAAATGGTTGTGAAATAGTAATTTTACAAAATCTGAAATAAAGAAACGATGAGCATAACATTGACTTGCGGGAAGCTGAAATCCCAAGGGACTTGAAAAGTAGATGAATGGCATAAATCAGGATGGAAAAGTTATAAATCGAATTGGGCCATATAAAAGTACGGTTCAGAATTAAATTAATATATGAAAGGAAATATGTATTTTCATAGGTACAAAAGTGTAGGCTGAAAAAGTATTATAAACTATTATCCAAAAATTTCGACAAAAGTTTTAAAATTTTAAACCAACGAAGGAGGATGAAGTATAAGTACATATACATTAAGATTGGGAACAAGGTTAAACTTCGGAAAGGATGAAGTCGAAAAATACTTTCAGGAGATTCAAGGTTCGTAATGGAGAGGTTCGAAGATTGACGACGATCGTCATGAGGCGATCTCGTGAATCGAGGCAAGGAAATTAGTCGGATGATCAGAACATACATACGCCTAGGATATGAATCAGGAAAGTCTACGGAAACTCCTACGGTCGACCAACTAAAGATTAAAACTAAGCGCTATGACTTCTAAAGGTTAGACGGTAAGGAAATGCGTTCAGCTTGGTCCGAAATCGATGAACCCAAGCAAACGACTAAAGGAAATTCTAGAAGTCTAATATGGTCAGGAGTAGACATGAACCACTAAGGTAACTCCTACGACGATTAAATCAATTGCCAGAAGGGGGTCTAACTATCAATTAGGGGCCTCTAAATAGCAAGCACAGACGTCTAACTAAGTCTTCTTACCACCTAGTGTCATAAGAAACGACTAGACTCAGGGCTTCAGACTCGGATGTTGCAATTTATTTAGTGGACATTCTGTTATTATCGTTGTTCCGTTAATTCGCAATTGCAAGACTGGACCTGCATGGGCCACCAACAAAACTTGTCACGCCCCGCTTCCCAAAAATATGGAGGCGAAACGTGAGAAGGTCCGCTCAGACTTGAAGCTACAAAGCTACAAGTCCGATAAGCGTCAATTAAATTTAAAACTGCAGGTCCTTGCAACGCGAACGAAACAAGATAATAATAATGAAATGAGACAAAAGAGATATCTCAGAATATCCATAAAATAAGTTTCAACATCACAGAAAAAGCCACCAGGCAAAAAGAAAAAGAGTCTAAAGGCCCAAACATGGCCAACAAAAGTACAACGTACAAAGCAAAGGTGCCACGCACCGACAACTAACAACAAAGCCTAAAACAAAAGGTACTCAGCAAAGTCACCAAGAAAGGTCTCCGGTGTCCACAAAACTCCTCCTGGGCAATCATGGACTCAGACTCAGCGACAGCAAAACACCACGTACTCAGCAACGGTCTCCGGCTCAGGGTCTAACATGTGACACCCAAAAGAGCAAGGGGCACATGTCAGCAAGTCTACAAGAGACTTGTGCAAGAAAACTGAAAGTAGGCACAAGTAAAGCAACCTAGCAGTTCTAGCATGAATGCAATGACATGGCAGTTAAAGTATGAGTGCAACAAGTAAAGTAAAGTAAAGTAAAGTACGAGCATGGCATTTAAACATGGCATGGATGACAAGTATTACATGAATCATTCACAAGACAAGTACAAGACAAGGAAAGTAAGCACCTCGTGCACAGAGATTCCGCCTTCTGGCTAGAGGGCTGATCGGGCCACTCCTAAGCTCTGGTGATTGTTTATCCCTACCCCTCCACGTGTATCGAGCCAGGGCCTTACCCCCGAACGGGAATGCTCGCTTCTGGAACACGAGCCAGGAAGTGTTTTATTTTGTTGGTCTAGGGGTGCACCTAGCCAGACAAGGAAACCGGGCATTGGCTTTTGACCAACACATGAGGCCTGTTCCTAGGAAGTAGTATTCAAGGAGTACAAGTACAAATATTGTAGCGTGTGCTACAAATGCAACAATCAACTTGGATGACATGTAGAATGCAATGCATGGAAGTTAAAAGCGTGTACAGATAAAGAAAGTAAAAGTGACAGTTTAGTATGCATGATTAACAAGTTTAAAGAGTTGGATCTAGCTTCGTTGTCAAGTTAGGTCCATTTAGGTGACGGATCTAGTTTCGTTGTCAAACTAGATCAAGTAGGCGTCTAGCCAGCTATCATTTCACTGACTAGTCTCTTTTACGCTAAAAACAGGAAGTGGCCTAAAAACATGGCCCTACACAAGAGTTGGCAAGTTTCACTTGCCTGCAAGTACGACGTCTGAGAAACACCGTCCAAGAGAGTCCAAAATCACAATTATCCTACGTGCACAAGTCCACTGGCCTAAAGTCCATATTATTAATCTTGATTAGTGAATTTAAAACATTTAAAATACTTTAAAATACTGATTTTAGTCTTGATTAGTATGCAATTGGGTTGGGGGTCCTAGGGGTGCAAAGCGTTACCTCAACACGACGCGAAAGCTACACCGGCGTCGGGTAGCGACGCCGGGGGTTGGAATAAGAGAATGCGCTCCAAGTCCTGATTCCAATATAGATTCCTCGCTGGAACGTTCAGAGCATCAACCGGGGCAACGGTTCCAGATTCCAGGGCTAGCACGTGCGACGACGGCCTACAACGTGTCGCGACGTTGTACACGGCGAATCGTCGAAGAGGAAGCATCTGTGTGGGGCCCACAGTAGTCCTAGAGACCTTTGGGGGACCCACAATACCTCTGGAGAACTTGGGGGGCCCACGGTGGCAAGCGGTGCGGGAGTTGCGATGTTGCGACGAACGTCGCTCGGTCGGACACTAGCCTGACCGAGAGAATCTCTCGGTCAGACACAGCGCACGGCACTGTGCAGCGCTGCGGAGCGGGCTCAGCAACGGGTGCGGAGAGTTCCATCGGTCGGAGCGGGAGACAGCGTCGGTCGGGCGCTTAGGCGGGCATGTTGCAACGTTGCAACGTTGCAACGCGGGGCGATGCGGCGTGAGCGGGCGGGGGCTTCGGTCAGGCACGGGGGAAAGCCGGGTGCGGAGCGGGCTTGCGAGCGGGTGCGGGCGATGCGGATGTGCGGAGCGGGCGACCGGTCTGACCGAGATCTTCTCTCGGTCGGAGCGGGCGAACGGAGGGGGTGCGATGCGGAGCGGCTGTGCGAAGCTTGGTGCGAGCGGAGCAGCGGTCGGTGCGGGAGAACGGAGCTCGTTTCTTCGGTCGTGCGGCAGCTGCTTGTCGCAACGTTGCGACGATTCGTTGCAACGTCAATTTTGGGTTTTGGGAGTGGGTAGGGTTATTTTCTTGCGAAAATAGGTCTTCCTAGAGGTTGCTTATATAGTGTAGATGGTTTGACTAGGTCTAGGGCTAATCCTAATGAGATTAGGAGTTTAAAATAATTTAAAATTCGTATCTCGCCCTCTCCAACTCACACAAGGATTTGCTGTGATCCAAATGAGCTGGAAATTGGCTCAAAATTCTTTAATACGTTTAAAACTCAAATAAATTTTATTTGGCCGAATATAATTTAAAAATTAATTATTAAAAATATTATAAACCTTGTTAAAAATATAAAAGTGGTCAAACAAACTCCAAAAATTATAAAATAAATGTAAGGGTGATCGTGATGACGAAAGTGAGCTAACTAAGAAGACGGATCTCAATTTCGACATCGGACGACGAAACTAAAAATAGAAACGTCTCCCGTCAAAAGTGAGAATCGCAACGTCTCATCGAATAAGATTAAATTGTGGGAAAACGACTCGAGAAACGTCGTTCCGACTTAGTGCCACTATTTAATACTCTCAGAGACGTTCACAACGGCATATCACACTAAAGTGTTCACAAACACGTGCACAGCCAAAAGCACGTGCACGAACAATGTACAGTGAAAAGTGGTCGTTACACTTAACATATTGGATGTGTTAGAGAGCATAAAATCGCACTTTGTTAGACATAGTGTGATTCATGGCAAGTTGACTCTGAGTTACGATCCTCCTTCTGGGTAAAGTCCCAGATTATAATGCATAGGTTCTTGATAAGGTTCTGTGAGGACCTTCTCAATAAGATATTCATTAAATCGATCGTTAGGAAGTTAAATGATTACTCGAGTCTCGTGAGACGAAGAGTCGAGTTAGACATCATAGTCGATGATGGTCTAAAGATAACTTCCAGGATGAAATTCAGAGTAGAGACTCTGATTAACAACTTGATGTAATTGGTCCGAGCATGTGAATAAAGTATGGACTTTTGTTTACGAGCCCAAGGAAAGTGTTTATTTGACTGCAAGTGAATCTTCGATTTTAGAAGATTGGTGCAGAAGGAAAGTAGTGAAGTACAGCTTACGTTGGTTGAGACCGTTTTCATCCTAATTCATATAAACGGATTCTGAGGAAACTATCTCGCCAGCAGATGCGTAGAGATCTACTCGGACCAAACTCGATGTAAATACTCATGATGACCATGAAAACTAGTGCTTTCATTTAAAGTTCGTTTTCTAAATATGATTTAGAAGAACGAACTTATATGAATTGACCAGAGAGTTTTCAAGGTCAGTGGGAGCGAATAAAATACATGCGAGGCATCAAGGGGCTGGAACATATTTTTGATAAAGTGGTCAAAAGAGTTTGACACTTTTGAATATGAACCGTCTAAAACGACCAGTAACTACATTTAAATTATTATTGTAAGGCACGATGAGCTGGATGAGATCCAAGAAAATTGAATGGATTCCGTAGGACTAAAGGAATTATTTGGATGAGATTCAAATGGTTGGTCTAGCATGAACATAGAAAAACCCCTTAAGTCTAATCAGTAAACAGTTTAGCAGATCCACTCACGAAGGCTCTACTACATGAAGTCTAGAAAGACTTATGTGTATATACGATATGAGATACCGGAATAAATTGGCTTAAGTGCAAGTGGGAGATGTAGCGAGATAGGTATGCCCTCGAGGCAATTATCTCTGTGTAATTATACAAACATCTTGTTCGAAATAATAGTAAGTTGTTTAGTATAAATTTATCTAAGTTAATCATAACGTAGTTATGATATTAACTTATATAAAGTTCTCAGACTTAATGCAAGGTCAAACATGTTTCGAGATGAGTATCTCGATCATGGAGAAGTGCTTGACTGTTAGTAGCATAAGTCTAAAAGGGTTCGTGGTCATTGATGTTTCGAGAAAAGGATATCGAACCATCAAATAGAAAATTGTGACTTAGTCTTCACCGTATAGAGGTGACGATGATCTCATGATTGTTTGACTTGGCGAAGTCGAAGTCGAGACACAGGTGCGCATTGGAGAATGAGTTCACTGAACGACCCATCAAGAGTTGTCATATGGTTATGATTGACCAATCTGTCAATGATAACTCTTAGTGATGATAAGCTAGTTGGTCTTTTGACTTTAGGTCATTATACGAACCTGTGCGTGAACGGTGTCACTTAGATCACTGACCTAGCTTCGAGGCAAGGCCTGTCGTAAGGTCTTTGGTTGGGTAACATTTGAAGCGTACGAGGAGAGTAATGACCAAGAGAGGATTCGTCTCTCCCGGTCAATGGGAGTTAGTGTCGTAAAGTTAATTCGATCTTTAGTAAAAACTCTGGCCAGAGTATGTTGGAAGAAGTCCAACATTATTTGACTAAAGATCGATGAAGACTAACCGGATTGAGCTATTGGGGTTGACAGTTTGATCGTACCCTAGGCTTGAACTAAACGACATAGTTTAGATGAAGAGACTATAACTGCGGAATTCATCACAGACACAGTCAGGGTGGTCCCGAAAATACTCATATCGATGAGTTCACCATATATGTATGATACTGAAACAAGGACAGCAACTGTTGCTCGTGATCTCTGCCGCCTGGGGCTTCGAGCCCCACCTGTAGTAGGGTCAGGCTGTAGGGTCTCACACAGAGTGCGACCTTCGTCTAGTAACATTAGGAAAAATATGCATTTGATGCAAGGGATAGAAAACTGCAAAGAGTTTGCAATTATCTTTTGCATTCGGGATAATGATCTTGAGTGCAAGTGGGAGATGTAGGGGGATGTATGCCCTCAGATCATTTGTATTTGATGCAAATGATTTTTAAGCTTTGATAGGGGACTATTTTGCATATGATACAAACTGAGTTAAATGTGTCGTAAATTATTTACAACAATATTTAATTATAATAAATATGTGGAAAGGGTTACATGTATGACGGGATCGTCCCGATCTAAACAAAGGTTCAAACCGCGTCAAAAACGGAGTCCAAATGAGCCCAATAAGTCTATTTAAAAGTGTTTTAAATAGAAAGCCCAAAGGGAGGAGCATAAATGAAAAGGGTGTTATCTCAATGGACACGACCCATTGGGCCGAGTCAGATTATTGAATGCCCAGGCGGGCATTAATTTTTAGTGTCCTTGTGTGCATTTTTGAATGCCCTTGCGGGCATTAATTTTGAATGCCCTGTGGGCATTTTTGAATGCCCATGTGGGCATTTTGATTGCCCATGACCCGGCCCAAGGGCCGGGTCTATTTATTTCCTCTTAGGCGGCCGCTCATGCGGGTGCCTGAATTTAGGCGCCTTGGGCGCGTGCGGGGCACGTGCCCAGCGTCTGACGCTGGGCGCGTGCCCCGCACGTGCCCAGCTGGCGGCTAGCAAATGTGGGGCCCACAGTGGGCCACATGTGACTAGGGTTTCGTGCCTTGTACCCGACGGCTGCGATTTAGGCTAAAAGGCTGATTTTGGTCGATTTTTGGACGTACGTTTGAGTGGTCAAACAGACTCAGATTGACGCGCCACGTTCACCATTCAGTGCTCTTCGATTTGATAGGTTGTATCAAGATTGAAGCTCAACGGTGAGGGGGTTAAAATTCATGGAAGTTTGGCCTTTATGAAAGGCAAACTAACTTGAATTATTAAACTCCAAAAGTTTAGTCCCACATCGGAAGTGGAGTAAAGGGGAGGGGTCATCCACCTATATAAATTGGGATCTGCCCCCCCCCCCCCCTCTAAACTCATCCCAAGCTCTAGATCTGAGCAGCTCCCAAAAATGTTGGAGCACGCTCGGATCTAAGCTTAAAATAATATTCTCTTCTCCCTAAATTTCTGCCTTACTCCTGAATGACTCTAGCAAAGCCACGAAGGGGTTCGGATCTGATCCGAAATCTTGGCGAAGGTTCACACTCAGATGAAACTTTCTTCGGTGCATGGTTAGCTCGATGACAAGGGAATTTCTTGCCTCGGAACACGGAGCGGTTCGATGCAGGATGGGGAGCAGCTCAGAAGACGGTGCGGTACACCTTGCCTGTACCAAGGCAAGGTTCCAGGTATGTAATTTAGAAGCTTTATTTTAATTATGTCGCAGTAGAATAGATCCTTCTTGGGGTGGTCAGATCCACCTCTAGTTGGCATAGATTCTGGCTAAGGGTCTTGATTTTCCTTAGGGCTTTGCTAAATTGTTTATCGAATATCTTCTTTTCCGCTGCATTCATTTTCACTCTATGGTCCGTCCGACTTAGGACGGGCACAGTAAGTGCCCTAGGGTCCATCAAACCCAACAAAAACCCACCTAACAAATGCGCGAATGCCGAGGGCTAGATGTATCCCAAGTGTGAATTCCTGGTACCTAACACAAGCGTACGGTGTCAAGTAATAGTATAAAAGATATCGATCCCACAGGGAGGTAAGTGACGTTATTGTCTTGGGTGATTTCTAGATCTTTGAATAAAGCTAGCAGTCGGTTTCAGAAGTTTGTTTGTTGGAAGATTGTAATCGATAATAAAAGACTAGGGCATTAGGACTCACCACTAGGATCATCGGATGTCGATGCTAGGCTAGGACTCTTACGTTGCATTGGCTTTATTAGAGATTGTCACATCTAAGATGTAGAACTTGTGACTCTAAGTGCCATGAATCTAACGTAGCACATACTATACCCCGCTTTCGTGATAGGCACACACGATCTGTGCATTAAGAATCAACAATGTTCATGCCACTCTCATAGATAGATTGATCTCAACTCACGCCACTCTCGTAGATGAGAGCTTCGATGTGTTTTGGTGGCTCTTATTGACGCAATTACGGCAGCCGTCAATTAGTAATATAGGACGTCCGTGGATCCCGTCAAGGCACATGTGATCGCCCCACTCTCGTAATAGGTGGCACATGCCCTAATTGAACTCATTAACTCCCTAATTAAATCCATAGGATGCTCCTTAAGCTAATCTCTTCCACCGACTGTGGTCACGATCTCAGTATGAAATCTCCAACAAATTTGGCAAGTTTGACCAAAACACGTTCCTTTTATACCAACACAACCTAAAAATCCTAACTTTACATATAAATCCTAAGATCCTAGGAATAATCCATTAGCCTTGGATAAAACTACTCAAGCATCATAGCAAAAGCAATAAAAGATTCAATGGATGCAAAGGAATTCATCTCAGCAATAGAAAACATCAAAAACAATAGAAAGTGTAGAGAATCGTACCAACTGTCGTAGAGCAATAGCAAACCAAAGAGAATTAAGAATATAGAGATTCCACGCAATAAAGATCAATAAAAATCCAAGCTTTAGTCTCTACAAATTAGCGACGGCACACAAATTCTCTAGATCTAAAAACTCTAATTAAAACTAAGGAAAATACTAAAAGTCTAGTCTCTCTGCAAATAGGGTAAAAATTGTACTTATATACAAGGGGTATGAACCACACAAAATCTCAGAAAATCTGGGCACTTGGGCCCATCAACTTGACTGGTCGTGTCGCCCTACTCGGTCGAGTAGCGGTGCCAGCTCGGTCGCGCTGCTATAAGGATGCCGCTTACTGCTGCTTCTGCTCTGGCTAATACATGCTACTCGATCAAGTAGCCCAACCAATCGGTCGAGCTACAGTAGGTCTGAAGCTTCTCTAAAACGCCGATTTGTCTGATGACGACTCGGGTCGAGTAGGTGAACTGCTCGGTCTAGTGGCTTTGCTGCTCGGTCGAGCTACAGTGCCTTGGAGAATAGCTCAACATAGTCGCTATGTTTGATACAGCTCGGGTCGAGCTGGCTGTCTGCTCGGTCGAGTGGGGCATGGCAGCTTCTTCCAAATTCTGCGTGTAAGCTCGGCCGAGTAGCTGTTGCTACTTAGTCGAGTCGCCTGGGAAACAGATTCTGAAGTGTCCATCTCTCGATCTCTTCTCCTTCTCTCCTCCAATCTTCTTCCTTGCCTTGGCAAACTCTCATGGAGCCTTGCAAATGACGTCCCGGACGTACCGGATGTGTCCATGTCTCAAAATAGCTCCAATTTGCTCCAAAACTCCTGAAAATCCATAAGTCTATACAAAACTCGAATATTGTGTTAGAAGCACGATAATGTATGAAAATGTGGATTTTGGAGGCGAATATGACATGCAATGATGCAATAAATATATGTAAAATATGGACATATCAAAATCTCCCGAGCTTACCTCTTACTCGTCCTCGAGGAAGACGAATACAAGGCTCACTGGGTGATGAAAATAAAAAAATAGAAAAAGAATGGAAGATGGAGGGGGATACTAGAGCATTCGATCAGTTCCCAAGCCATAGCTATATATCACGATACTTCGAAGATGGATCACATGCTAATAAAAATTTCATATCTTAACTAAACATGTTACTTGCAAGCATTTAAGAGCAAAGGAAGGGATTCTCTAAATTCATGCAATCAATTCATATCCACATTGTTTAATTCATAGAGTTTATTATACAAATGTTGGCGATGCACTTTTCAATCAAAAGATTAAGAATCAAATCAAACATGCAATAGAGAATAGAATAAGGATCATGGCTTTCATATATTCACCTCAAATCATGAAAAATCTCCATAGCTAATATATTTTGCAAAGTCTAAGTATTATCAAATATTCCCAATTGTGCACAACTCTACTCTAATGGCATACTCACTCATATAATCAAATGAATTCACCCACTACCCCCCCCCCCCCCCACCCCGCTTAGCTTAAGGCATCGCATTTAAGGAATAATAATGGAATTTTTGTGGCTTTTTCCCAAGTATTTTTATATCTCCATGTAGTAAAATAGAGAAATATTTTTCTTTTCTCCTTTTCTTTTTGGGTTTTCTCTCTTTTTTTGTAGGAGCTATTGAATATGTATTTTTGCTTTTGGCTCCTTTTTTGGCTTTTTGGAAGCTAGCTTTTTCTTTTGGGATTTATGGGAAGTGGATGCGGTATAAGTAGCTGCAAGGGGGTGAACCCAAGTGACATGTGGAGAATAATAAGATATGTGGAGAAAGAATTAATATAACACTCAGTTTACTCATAAGATGTGCACAACAGTTCAATAAGATAATACTTCAACTAAACTCATAAGCAAGCATGTGTATTTTTATTCATTTCAACCAATAATGAAGTCAAGCGGTAAGGCATACAATCATAGCAAGCATGCAATAGAAACCGAATAAGATAATAAGGCAAATGCTTCAGGTATTCTAATGATGCGTGAATCTTGGTGTATTTCCAACAAAAGCATACTAGATACTAGTGCATACATTGAGTTTCAATTCATTGCATGCATTCATATAGAGAAATCATCAAAAGAAACATATATGCAAGCATATAGATAGCAAGACACTGAAATACTCTAAATAGCATGGCAAGAGATACAAGCATTGTGGTAGCTACTAAAGCTAAGAGAGACATCATCATTCGGAACATATCTAGCAAGGGTGGGAAGAGAGATGCTGAGAAAATAAAATAAAAGCAAGCATGCAAGCACACCAAAACATGGAAAACATGATGCTAAGTGAAAAAAAAGAAAGTGGTGGGAAAATGGGCGGAAAATGAAAATAAAAAGGTGTAAAATGGAAGGAAGTATAAAAAATAAAAATAAAAAAGCAATAGCACTCATCATCCAAGCTAAACACATCAGTGTCCTCACTGATGATAACACACATGAAAGACGGGAAATGAGGCTAGAGTGGGTGGGTGGAAAATAAAAAGGGAAAAAATAAATGAAATGAGAAAAAAGAAACTATACAAATAAAAGGAATAATGCAGATGCATGACCCAATGCCTAAGATGCAAAAATATGGACAAGCAGGCATATGATGTAAATAGTGACATGATGCGAGTGGAATATATGCAAATTCAACATGATGGATATATACAAGTGGCGCAAAATGGGTCCTCCCCCAAGCTATGAGAGAACGGGGCCTCAAAGTAACAGATGGGCACAAAATATAGGGGGTAGGAGCAAAAATAATATAACGATCAAGCAGGGGCACCACCCTCTGGAGGTGGTGATGGGTCTCGTTGCTGAGGACCAGAAATAAGAACATCAGGCAAAACAAATGGAGGCTCGACAAGTGTGTCGGCCGACAAGTCAACAGATCATGCAATAGGCTCAGAAGAGAGTGGAATAACTGGTGTGTCGACAAGTGTGAGAATGGGTGTGTCAACAACAGAAGCGTCCACCTGTAGTGCAACCAACTCAACAGAAAAAGTGACAGGCCCTGCAGAAGCCTGAGAATGAGGCACGGTGAGCGGTGTGGCAGTGACAGGAGGAACGGGGTCTGGCCTAGGAGGAGGGCAAGTGCAAGTATAACAGTGGGTGCATGTTGGTGCCTAAGAATATCAAGAACGGCGGTGAGGTCCCGCTCCACTGACTACTAAAATGCAGCGACCGACCTCGAGAGGGTGTCAAAGGCATGCCTCAAGCTAACGACCTCAGTCTCCACTGCAGTAAGACGTGCGTCCATAGTACAGGAGCTAGGAGGTGGGCATGACCTGCTAGAAACCACCCTCATAGCATGTCCTCGTGAAATTGATCCACGGGGTCTGAACTGAAAATCAGGGGAGGGTGGTCTAGCGGGGATCTCGGCTAAAGAAGCTGGGAGTTGAATGGATCCGAGATCCGGTGTAGAGCTAGAAGAAGCATCAGCATCAGAAAAGAGAGATGTTGTTGCAGCAGAAGTGGTGATAGACACCACGACGCTCTCAAAAAATAGCGCTGATGCTGGTGCAGAAGTGGTGCCAGGAAGAGTAACTGTGGACTCTAAAGCGGTAAGAAGGGTAGGGAGGAGGTCCACAGGTGTTGTAAGTGTGCTGGCAGAAACAGGCTCTGAAATGGTGAAGCGGTAGGCTCAGGAGCAACAGAGACAGTCGTGCCCTTAGGTCCAGGCACGAAAGAAACAAAAGTAGTGACCTCGGGGGAAAGGTGTGGACAGCCCCAGAGGTCTCTATGGTGGTGGTGGTGATAGTGGAAGTGGTGCTCGCACTGACAGAAGTGGGGACAGAAGTGCGAGGTGGCTGGGCAGATAAGATGGAAGCTATATCAGGCTCCTCCTCATCAGAGCTGAGCACCCAGTCATCGTCGTCATCGACGACTGGTCCTCCTGGGGGCTCAAGCTTGCGGATGGGAGGGATCGAAGAAAATCCAGGGAATGAGCCAGTCAAGCATGACTGGCTCTACATGGGTAAGATCGGGGCAGGGCAGGTATAGGTGCTGCTCTCAATGGGCGCCTAGTAGGTCGATCCAGTGACGATCACCATGCAGCCTGATGATGGACATGCGGGTAAGCACTTCCAACATCAGGCGTGTAGGCTCAATGGGTATTGCCAGACCTGCAGGAAATGCAAGGCCGAGCATGAAGGCAAAAATGGTGAAAAATCCACGCAACAGATATCGATGGTGGCATGGGCGGTCTGGATGAGATGGTGATACAGCCAGTGTGCTGCGTCAGAGAGAAGGAATGGGTGTGGAGAACTGTCAGGATGGCGACAAGAGGTCGAGTAATCCCCATAAGATGGGAAAGCTCAGGCAAAGAGAGTGTCCCGACCTCTGGCCTGGAGAAAAAGGTGGTGGCAAGGTGGCATTGGGCGTA
Source organism: Scilla litardierei (assembly GCA_030789695.1). Classification (NCBI taxonomy): domain Eukaryota; kingdom Viridiplantae; phylum Streptophyta; class Magnoliopsida; order Asparagales; family Asparagaceae; genus Scilla; species Scilla litardierei. The sequence goes on from CM061142.1 coordinate 554,630,055, forward strand.
GCAGATATAGTGGTGGACTATACAAGAAGACTTAGCCCTACTAGGGTGATATCCTCACAAACCAGTAATGTGATGCCAGAACTGCTCGGCATCGAACGTGGAGACCTCGTATTCTGGGGAGTATGCGAGGGTAGAGTCAGGGATGGCTGTAAAGCAAAAGTGGGCATGGATCATGGCATGCATGACCAATACGTCGTGGTCAAGTAGCCTGAAGCGGATGTTATCACCCTCTAGGGCGATGGAGCTCAGCACCTTGAGAGTGAGGCGCGTGTAGGTGTGCACGTGGGTGGCGAGAAGGCGGTCAAATCCTATGACCTGGTAGAGCCTATGGACACCCTGAAGGACGCCAATGCTCTGGAGGGTGGGAACATGGATGAATTGGGTGGGGACGATGGTGCAGTGGGAGATGGCGACGAAACGCTCGCGGTGAGCGTCGTCCCTGAAGACGATATCATACGTCCTCAGGGTGGATGGTGGAGGAACTGGATGGGGTGGAGGTGCGGTAGTGGGTATGGGAGGAGTGGTAGTGCATGGGGTGGGTGGGGCCTCTATCACTAGAGGTGTGGGGGATGTGGATCGGGATGAGTCGGACGAGGACGACGAATCATTCAAGTACTCATCGGGTGTGGGTAAGCGTATGCGACGGGGGCGTCGTGTCGGCCTAGAAGAGGAGGGACCAGTGTAGGCCTTCCTCTTCTTTGGCGGAGGCTGCCTAGGCCAAAGGATAAGAGGCATCATGCAAGTGTAGGGCTAACAAAGTGAGTACAATGTACGGTAATGAAAATAATAAGTGGAAGGAGTATACCGATATCGTAAGTCGCTGCGAAAGCAAATGTAGTATGTGCACGTGTGTAGCCTCGAATCCAAACGATCTCCCAAGCTAATCCAAACTGAACTCCTCCTCAAAGAGCTCCAAATGTACCTGCAATAAGATAGGAAGATATGATCAGTAGGTAATTAAGAAAATAGATAGGGTTTGGGGTTCATAATTCGGAAAAATTAGGAATAGAAAATGGATTTGGGAGAAAATGGAGAGAGATGGGGGGATAAAGGGGATGAAGATGGGGGAAGACTGGTGGAGGGAAGGTTGCACATCACCGACACTCAGGTGGCGCATGCGGTGGCGGTGGTCCGACGAAGTGTCGGACCGGGCGGATGAGAGATAGAGAGGGATAGAGGGAGGGAGAGAAGAATAGGGGAAGAAGAAGAGGGGGATAGGTGGTGTTTGAACAAACCGAGCAGGCGGTGTCGGTGGAGCTCGAGCGGAGCACGACGGCGTCGACGGCGGTGGTCAAACGAGCAGGATTAGGGCGAGGGTTAGGGGATGTGCTCGGGCTGATTTGGGGGAGGCTGATTCGAATTAGCTTAGGGTTTAAACCGAGTCCAATTTGGTTTTATATAAATCGAGTTCGGATCGGTTTAGGTATGGGCCCCAGCAATTAATCGCTGCTCGGTCGAGTAGTGATAGCTGCTCGGCCGAGTTTAAATGATAGAAAAAATAGAAATTAAACACATAAGTTACGCCCTAGCACTTGACCGAGCTGCTTAATCAGCTCGGTCGAGCTGAATTGAAACAGAGTGTTGATTCAGCTCTCTTTTGCTCCCTCTGTAGCTCAACTGAGTAGGGTAGCTACTCGGTCGAGTCCGATAAGCTTTCCAGAGCACCCTTTTTAGCACTTTTAGACTCCTCCCGTAGCTCGACCAGTAGGAAAGCTACTCGGTCGAGTCGAATTAGAAACATAGTGCTCTTTTCGACCTCTTGGGACTCTGACTGTAGCTCGACCTAGTAGGCAGCTACTCAGTCAAGTCGCGATTGATTTCCAGAGCGACTTTTTGGCCTACTCCACCAGCTCTATGTAGCTCGACTGGGTAGGGTAGCTACTCGATCGAGTGGCCTCTCCTGACCCTCTAAGCTATGTATTGTTCTTTGGTACTCTCCTCTCGGTTCCTCCTCCTTTTCATCGTTAGCACGCTCTCCTTATTGTTCAACCTGTAGAAGGAAGAACTCATCAAATTTTTATGTTTTTGTATTGTTCTGGAATTAAGAACTTATTTATTTGGTTTTTTTGAAATAGAAGAAGGAAGAACAAAAAGAAAGAACAAAACTAAGGGGAAGAAAATCGGGTTGCCTCCCAATAAGCGCTTGTTTTAAGTCGTAAGCTCGACTCCCTCATTGTATTCAATCAATGGTGGGGTATGTTGGGCACATACAAAATACGCCTGTCGTGCTTCCCAATGATCTCGTGCGGTGGTATTTGGCATGCCTCTCCTCGTTGGCCTTCCTCGGCCAAAAAGATTGTAGCCCCTGATTCTTGATGGTGCAAGGGTATGACAGGTGTCTCCTCGTCTAGAACTTGTAAGTAGGCGGCCACCGCCTTGTTATGTACGACGTCCCGTCGTCATCTAGGCTCGTTCTCACGGGATCTTTGGATATTTCTTCCATGGTGTATTCATTCGTAGCCTCGTCCTCCAAGAGCTCAAGATAGCTCACATCTTCTTGTGGGTACGCGGTCCCTTATCGGCTTTTGCAAGCGGAATTCGACCTCGATGTTGCCCACATGCAAAGATAGCGCCCCCTCATGGACGTTAATTAATACTCCAGCCGTTGCCATGAATGGATGCCTCAATATGATTTGTGAACTACCCTTCTCCAGCATGTCCATAACCACAAAGTCTACCGACACGCATAACCCAGGCGGTATTTGCAATATGATGTCACGTGCTATACCCACCGGATATGTGATAGAATGGTCTGCCAATTGGATCCTCATGTCAGTCGGCTTAAGTTCCATCCCCGTATTTAGCCTCTTAAATATGGTGAGGGACATCAAACTAATGCTTGCTCCCAAGTCGATAAAAGCTCTACTAATGGGGGTGCCGCCAATGGAACACGACACCGTGAAACTCCCGGGAACCGGCAACTTATTTGGTAGATGTTTCTCGATAACAGAGGTGGAATTGTCCAAGAGCTTCACCTCCTCTTGCTTACGCTTCCCTGTAATAAGATCCTTCAAGAACTTAGCATAGGTGGGGATTTTTGTGATAGCGTCCATAAAGGGGATGTTCAATTGGATTCCCTTGAGAAGCTCGGAGAACTTGGCATACTTCTTCTCCAATTTTGCCATGGATAACCTTTGAGGATATGGTGGTGGAGGTCTGCTTGCCTTGTCTCTAGTGACATCCTTTGGTATGGACTTGTTGGAAGTAATAGTGTCCATCGGTGCTGTAGTGGTAGTAGGCAATTTGGAAGGCGAAGTCTCCCTCTCTCTAATAGTATTGGGCTCAATTGTAGCTTGCTCCATGTCCTTTGCCACAATAGGGGCTGAAATTGTAGTGTCTCCATCTTGCACATGAGTGGTTGATTTTTGGATCACCTTAGTAGAAACCGGCACCATGACATTGTCGGTAATATTTCCTCCCCTCGTGGTGACTACGACCACTGCGTTGACTTGGGCTCTAGGATTAGGCTCGGGCTGAGAAGGTAATCTCCCTTGTGTCTTCATGAGTAGTGACATTTGGGCCTTTAACTCGTCAACGGAGGCATTAAGATTCCTAAATTGTGTCGTGTTCTCACTATTGATCTTCGTTTGCCCACTAATGAAGGCATCCAAGGTCACCTCTAAATTGGGTCTCGGGGCCGCCAGTTTGTATTGTTGCTATGGCAGGCGGTTAGTGTATCCAGGCGGTCTATAAGGCTCAGAGGGCCTAAACCCATACTGTTGTTACTGAGGAGGCGGCCCTTGTTGTTGAGGAGGTGGTGGTGGTGTCCTTTGTTATTGGGAGGTTGCAATGCTCCATTTGGATTCCCATATGATAATCTGGGGTGATTTCTCGACGCCAGATGTTACCATTGATTTCTCACATCTCCTTGCACGTATTGGACTTGCTCCGCTAGCACATCCTTTCCTTGCAGGAACATTCTAATGGGTCGTACCTTTGCTCGGCGTAGTCCTCATATGCGACATAAACCGGAGCTCTAGGAGTGGGGGGGTAGCATGCAACCTTTGTTCAATCATTGCTACATGCTTGCATAAAGTCTCAAGTGGCTCATCTTGGTCTGTAGCTACTTTCACCTCGGGACCCTTGACATTTGAGCATTCATCGCTCCACTGTTGGTTGTTGGAAGCTATGTGTTCCAGCAAAGATATGGCCTCCTCAAGTAGCTTATCCAAAAGAGCGCCTTGAGCGGCGGCGTTTATATCATCTTTATACCCAGTTGGAGCCTATTGTAGAAAATCTGAATAAGGTCCCAATCCGGGACTCCATGGTGCGGGCATTGATGCTGCAGGTCCTTAAATCTCTCCCAAGAATCATATAGCGACTCCTGTGGCAATTGTTTGAAATTAGTGATTACCCCTCGAAACCTCACCGTTTTGGATGGTGGATAGAACTTGTCCACGAAAGCTAGAGCCAATTGCTTCCAAGTCGTGAAGATGTTTGAGGGATGCACTCGCAACCAGTAAGAGGCCTTGTCACTGAGAGTGAACGGAAATAGTCTTAGCTTAATAGCATCTTCACTCACGTCTTTGACCTTGAAGGTGTCGCACTTCGCCAGGAAGAGGTCTATGTGATGATTTGGGTTCTCATGTGGATGCCCGTGAAAGGGGTCTTCCTGCATCAGGTTGATCTATCCAGTCTTTAGCTCAAAGCTTCCTGCCGCCAACTACGGGCTCAAGATGGAAGACGTACTGCAAAAGTTTGGCTTCATGTGGTCCCGAATGGACTCGGTACATGGAGGAGTAGCATGACCCTCTGCCATTGGATCAATAAATGTTTGACTCCTCTTTAATGCTCTAAGTCTTCTTGCGATCTTTTCAATGTTGGGGTCAAATAATAACTCTTAGTCAAGACCTCCGAGGCGACTGTTCATGCACAACAAAAACTCAGAGAAATATCGTCAGTAGCAAAGTAATAAAAGAGAATAAAAATGTGGAAAGATAAGGGATGATAAGATTTGCTAACAAATTCATCGATAAAGGAATAACCAAAGCAACACCGTTACCTCCCCGGCAACGGCACCAAAAACTTGATGCCCCCGAAACCAACACTTAAAACCCACCTAGCAAAGGCACCAAAAACTTGATGCCTCCGAAACCAACACTTCAAACCCACCTAGCAAAGGCACGAATGCCGATGGCTAAATGTATCCCATGTGCAAATTTTCGGTACCTAACGCAAGCATACGGTGTCAAGAAATAGTATAAAAGATATCGATCCCACATAGAGGTAAGTGACGTTATTATCTTGGGTGATTTCTAGATCTTAGAATAAAGCTAGCAGTCGGTTTCAGAAGATTGTTTGTTGGATGATTGTAATCAATAATAATAGTCTAAGGCATTAGGACTCACCATTAGGATCGTCGAATTTCGATGCTAGGCTAGGACTCTTACGTTGTGTTGGCGTTATTTGGGATTGTCACATCTAAGATGTAGAACTCATGACTCTAAGCGCCATGAATCTAACGCATCGCATACTATACCCCGCTTTCGCGATAGGTGCACATGATCCGTGCATTAAGAATCGACAATGTTCATGCCACTATCGTGGATAGAATGATCTCAACTCATGACACTCTCGTAGATTAGAGCTTTGATGTGTTTTGGTGGCTCTTATTGATGCAATTACGGCAGCCGTCAATTAGTAATATAGAACGTCGGTGGATCCCGTCAAGGCACGTGTGATCACCCCGCTCTCACGATAGGCGGTACATGCCCTAATTGAACTCATTAGCTCCCTAATTAAATCCATAGGATGCTCCTTAAGCTAATCGCTTCCACCGACCGTGGTCACGATCTCAGTACGAGATCTCCTACAAATTTGGTTAGATCGACCAAAACACGTCCCTTTTATACCAACGCAACCTAAAAATCCTAAATTTGCATCTAAATCCTAAGATCCTAGGGTTAATCCATTAGCCCTAGATGAACTACTCAAGCATCATAGCAAAAGCAGTAAAAGATTCAATGGATGCAAAGGAATTCATCTCGGCAATAAAAACATCAAAAACAATATAAATTTTAGAGAATTGTACCAACGCGTCGTAGAGCAATAGCAAACCAAAGATAATTAGGAATATAGAGATTCCACGCAATAAAGATCAATAAAAATCCAAGCTTTAGTCTCTACAAATTAGCGACTGCACACAAATTCTCTAGATCTAAAAACTCTATTTAAAACTAAGTAAAATACTAAAAGTCTAGTCTCTCTGTAAATAGGGTAAAAATTGTACTTATATACAAGGGGTATGGACCCCATAAAATCTCAGAAAATCTGGGCACTTGTGCCCATTAACTTGACTGGTCGCGTCGCCCTACTCGGTCGAGTAGTGGCGCCTGCTCGGTCGAGCTGATATAACGCTGTCGCTTGCTGCTGCTTCTGCTCTGGTAGATATAGGGTACTCGGTCGAGTAGCCCATCCACTCGGTTGAGCTACAGTAGGTCTGAAGCTTCTCCAAAACACTGCTCTGTCTGATGACGACTCAGGTCGAGTAGGTGAACTGCTCGGTCGAGCTACAGTACCTTGGAGAATAGCCCAAAATAGTCGCTTTGTTCGATACAGCTTAGGTCGAGCTGGCTGTCTGCTTAGTCGAGTGGGGCATAGCCGTTTCCTTGCGAATTCTGCGTGTCAGCTCGGTCGAGTAGCTGTTGCTATAGCCTGGGAAATAGATTCTAAAGTGTCCAGCTCTCACTCTCTTCTCCTCCTCTCCTCCAATCTTCTTCCTTGCATTGGTGACTCTCATGGAGCCTTGCCAATGACGTCCCGGACGTACCAGATGTGTCCATGTCTCAAAATAGCTCCAATTCGCTCCAAAACTCCTGAAAATCCATAAAGTTATACAAAACACGAATATGGCGTTAGAAGCACGATAATGTATGAAAATGTGGATTTTGGTGGTGAATATGACATGCAATGATACAATAAACATACGTAAAATATGGACATATCGTCAATCGAAAGGTCATTACCAAAAAGGAAGGGTGATGATGAAGTGAGTAAATAGTTCAACTGATGGAAAATCCTTTTGGTTGTCAACAAAGGAAGTTACGACGATATATCCAAAGATTGGAACGCAAGTTCTTGGACGAGGGTCAAGGAGTTCAAAGAAGATGATGAGGATCAAGTAAGTCCAATGAAGATGGCTAATAAGGACACTTCACCCATATATCCAATACATATGAATACTGGAGACATCATGTACTTGAGGTCAACTTGAGTATTTCGTACGGTACATCCTGATCATACTATATTGTTCACGAGGTAGTTAGTGCAGACATGTGTTGGCCACCAAACTTGTAACGACCCGCTCTCAGGGGGGCATTACTTATTTGATTTCATTTGCAGATCTACAGATCACCTGTGAAAACAATATAGCCACGATGCAGAGACGTACAAAAATACTCAAATAATATCCATTTTATTACATTCCATGTTGTACAACATACTCCAACAAAGTTACACGAAGGAAAAGAAGTACATATATGAAAATAATTATAAAAGCTGCGGTCTCAGGATCGAACTCTGGCTCTACAAACTC